>JAOEGS010011960.1:59402-82556 GCA_025447755.1 Corythornis vintsioides | reverse complement strand
CAATTCCTTATCCACTGAACAGTCCACCCATCAAATCCATATCTCTCCAACTTGGTGAGTAGGATGTTGTGGGGGACTGTGTAATTTAACCACCTTGTACATTTTGGGACAAAGTAAGACTGTCTTCCTCCACCATTACTATTATAGGGCTGGACATGAGAAATGCTGCCAACTGATTTAGAGCACAGTGTTAGATTAGGGTCTACAACAGATTGCTGCCACTCTAGGATCCTTCTCTGGAGCTGAGCCAAACCAGAGTTTCACCAGATGATGATGATCCTGTTCTCAGATAGCTCTGTAGAGTAAATTCAATCTGTCTCTTCAGCCTGGAACAGAGGGAGGTGGAGAAATGGGAAATTTCAAATAAATCCTCCTTGCAGGGGCAGGAATCATAGAATCACAGAATGGTTTGGGATGGACAGGACCTTTAGGATAGCCTAGTTCCAAACCCCCCCTAGCTGTGGGTAGGGACACCTTCACTAGACCAGGTTGCTCAGAGCTCCACCCAGCCTGACCTTGAACACTTCCAGTGATGGGGCAATCACAAGTGCTCTGTGCAGTCTGTTCCTGTGTCTCACCACCCTTACAATAAAAAAAATTCTTCCTGGAATAGAAGATGCAAGTTGTACTTCCAAGGAAAACAGTTCTGGCATCTAGTTACTAATGGGAGCCTTAAGGATACCCTTACAGACTGGAGAGGGGAAGATGGGAGAAGATGGCTCTTCCATAAAATGTATATAATAGTATATGAAATAAAGTTGTCACACGCAGAAAGTATTTTGGTAGCCCAAAAGCATCCTAGGAAATGGATAACTCTGATAACAACAGTTAAACCATTGAGAAAACAATTTGTCAGTGGACTGTAAGATCAATATAACCTTCAAGAATAGGAGAATTTATATAGCACTTCAGAAGAAGTTTCAGAAATAAGCACAGGCAATTTTATCTGCTATTTTTTATGAGACTAGCCAAATATAAACTCCAGGCAAAAAGAATAATAGGACCATTGGATAATTAATTAGGGCAAAGCATCTGGAAAAAAAAAAAAAGGCATGGCACAGTAATTTAATACTTAGAAATGCCTTAGAGATATGGCACATTCCACAGTGGAACAAATTAAACCAAATAACCTCACTCACAAAAAAAAAAAGTTATAAAGTGCTTTACAACTGGAAATACTCTGATCATTTCATTTCCTTTACCAGACATATCTCTAGGAAATGGGTCAGAGGAAAAAAATAATTGTATCTATTATCCAGTGAAAATGAATGAAATACTGTTTGGTGAACCTAATGTATATTCCAAGTAAACCAAGCTTTGAGGAAATGTTAAAGAATTCTTCAGGTTACAAAATCCAGATCCATGTTTTGTATAAAAAAAACCCTCACACACCTAAATAGTTCTGCAAACACTCACTGTGTCAGTTAGCAAGCTGCTTAGGAAAATAAATTACTGTTCCTTAAATACCTTTCTTTTCTTTTTTTTCTTTTTTTTTTTTTTTTTTAATGCTTTCTAGGTTCTAATTAATTCCTGAAAATCCTATTTGTTTTTATCTGTTTGTGGAACAAATCACTGTAAAATTAAGATGATGTTTACAAAGCTCAGCAAACATATCCTGCAATTTGTATGATGAGGAGATATCTGTCTGGTTTCATTCCAACTGCCAGCATAGCCTGGCTTAGCCTGGACAGAGAAAGAGAAGCTACAGGAACTTTTGTGCTGTCTTCATACTGACCATATAAAGCTTTGTAAGTTTATCTGATAATCTTGTAGGAGTCTACTAAAGTCATAACAAGGTCTTATTATTAATAAGAGAAGGCTGATAGAATATGCAACCTTCTTTCTGTTAACTTCTGTCACTGTCAGTAAAAGTATGGATGGAAATCTAGTATTCTTCACAAACTTAAATTATTCATATAATCTGTAAGGAGGGAAACATTTCCCTCTCTGGATGAACAAATACTTCAGAATTCTTAGAGGACAACTTTTGCAAATGAAAATCTTCAAAAGGCAGTAAAAGTTTTGACTCTGTAGTAGTTAATTTTAATAATGTAATTATAAAGAAATTGAAAATAGCTGTGTGCATGTCCAAAAGCTGTACTAAAGCATACACGAAGGCCAGAATAATTCAGTATAAAGTCAAAATTATCAAAATTATGCCCCAGCTGGACAACAGCTCTGCAGAGCTGCTCATTCTTATGCTGCAAGCCCTGAGCCACTCACCTCGTGCACTCACCCTGTCAGCTTCATCTACTCACCTCATGCACTCACCCTATCAGCTTCATCACTGGGCTTGATTTTTTGATTCAGGCCTGCACCTGACATGTGATGCTGGAAGGAAAAAGTCTCTTTTGTTCCATTGTCAGGGTGTGGGAATGGGGAGACACCCAGCTCAGTGGAAAGGACATTTCCTGGGAAATAGCCACACTCTTACCCCACCAGCAGCTCCCCTACGGGTGACATCAGCGTGCTGCAGACCTGCTGTTCATCATGTGATGACCATATGACCATGTGTTTTACACGGAGGTATTTGAGTAAGCTGAGAGGTTTATTTTTGATAGCTGGCACCTAAAAATCAATTTAGTTTTGTCTTCCTTCACAGAACTTGTAGACATCATACTAAGACACTTCCTTTAGGTCCATTAATTTGAACTACAGCATTATGTTATATGCAACAATCTTCCTCCCCATTTTTTGTTTGCAGGGTGCAAATACCTGCAAGATACTAATTCAAACCCACGGTTTCAAAGTGCAATATAAACCAGATCCTGAAGAAGAATGTATCAATCAATCAAGAAGCAGTAGCCTCATATTCCCATGGTACCAGCTGTCAACTGACAGTCTCAGCTGTACAAAAACACAACATTCAAACATAAAAAGGCTGCAGAGCAAGACTGAAATACACATAGCAAAGGAAAACACACTCGCTGTACTTTCCTAGTGCATTAACAAATATCCCATCAGCTTACACAGTTCAATATTAAAGGAAATTCCCCAGTGAAGACTTAATGACACAATTTCCATTTTTTTGGGGCTTTTCAGAAAGCTTTTCAATAAACAGGATAGTTCAGCTATTGAAAGGGAACAACAATTTCTAGTTTCTTAATACAACTGTTAAAAAATTGATATAGTAGGCAAAATACAGCTTAAGTGAATAAGCAAAATCAGACAAAATCTTGTAGTTTTCTGCTTTTAAGGAACTGACTTAAATAAAACTGAGCTTCCTTGCATGAGGTCTGAACTTTAAGCATATTAACTATCCCTGTGTTTTCACTTGTGTTATACTTCCATCCTAATGACATATTTTCTGTCAGATATAATGACTGCCTATAAAATAATAGTAAATTATAAAACCCTGTTGTAACTGCTACTTGAGATGCACTGGGAAAGTTTTCTGAAAACTATTCTGACTTGATGAAACAGAGTTCAAATAACCAAAAGGTAAATGCCAAAACTAATAACCTCACCCCCAGAAAGAGTGTAAACTGCAACAAATATAAACAATCTGACCCTGCTGAAATCTTACAATGTACAAGCAAGGACTCTGACAACTATAGTTTAGCAGCTACAGAAGAAAGTTTAAATATAGTTTTTTTTGTTTTGTTTTGGTTTTATTTTTTTTCCCCCTGAAACATAAGTTTATTTGACTTTCATCTAGATAAAACTTACCAATGGCTTGAGTTCAGCTTTTTTGTTATGGTGACCTTTATTATTTTAAAAAGGCTCTGAGGACAGCATATGAAAACCTAGCTCTGCTCTAAGCAGAAAAATAAAAATCTCTAAGTAGAATTTTCACTGACTGTTAGTGAAACTGAGATTTCATCTGATGTATCTAAAATATCATTTGACTCATAAGGTGAAACTTTAAAAAAAACCATTATTTAAGTAGATAATGTAATAAACCAGTAAATCAGACATGTGCTTTAAGGCTTACTTTATGAGGACTAGCTCTAACTAGTAAGGATGCTATTGAAATAGAAAAATGAGTGATAACTTTAATCACAAGGAAATAAAACATTTTCCTTTTTATGTCCTTCTCATGTGCATGTGGGAGTAACATTTCCCAAGAGTCTCATCGAGTCAAGTTCTTCACACTGACCATTTTCCTCAGTGGATTTCCTTCCAACTTCAAAATGTTTTAACCTTCAAGCTGATGAGACAATTCTTTCCCTCAGACAGCTTTAAGATCAGTCTCCCAGCCTTCTTTTGCAGCTCGTTGCTTTTATTAATTCCTATCCCTGACACATCCAGCTTTAAAATTTGCTTACATAAATTCAGTTACTTCCCTCCCTGCTTCTTGTGCTTCATTAAGACCATCCAGCTTCCTGGCTGTCCAGTCTCAACTCCCTTTTCTCAACATCTATTGTCAATCTTGTCACTGAATATTTTCTGTTGCGGATTCTTTTGTCCTTGTGAAATTTCTCCGTTTCCTCCCCTAATATATGCATCGTGAAGTGCATTTGGTTTGGTTCTCAGCCTTTTTTGCTGAGAGTTCCTTCTATTCTGATCAATGCCAATAGCACTGTTTGCTTTGAGAGGACATGGTTCCAGCTTCTGGTCTTCATTGAAAGGTACCAACTGGCAGCTGCCTGGCTTCAGGCTTTCAGCATTGACTGGAACTCAGATCAAGAGGTGACTTTCCATCACTGCCTGAATGCTCAGTGGGGCACAAGAGACAAAGAGGAGCTTCTGGAAACAACAGATGGAAATACTTTTCTTCTTACTTCTTTTGCAACAAACTAAACTGCCTACTTTTAGATGGATAATCCTAGCTCTTGAGGCAAAAAAAATGTACTTTTTATCAGGATTACATAGTTAAAAAGACTTTTTTTCTACATCCCACACTACACTGTTTCTGCAGAACACTGCCTATACATGCTGATCTTATTTCCAAATATTTGTGTTTGTCTTCTCTTAACACAGTAGCTTCTTGTTTTATCTTTCAAGCAAGGAATGCCTCAGAAGCTTTTGCTTTAAAGATTCTTAATTGTGCTAATGGAACAGCAAAGGGAAAAAAGTAAGTGGCATTTGTCAAGAATATATCAAGATGCTCAGTTTTTTAACTAAGCAGAGGTGACCACATCAGCTTCCCCTACTTAAAGCAGCATTTAGTGCTTTCTGTAGCCACAGTCAAGTCCATTTTGGTTTTGGGGTCTTACTTTCCCCACAGAGTGTTTTGGAAATTCTCTAACAGGTCTGGTCTGACAAGCAAGGACAAAGAATTTTCAGACTCATGAAGCAGCTTTTCAGAAACATGACCTCCTCTGTCCATCTAGGGCAATGGCAACAGTGGAGAGGAAGATGCAGCATGTTTTAAAAAAAGGATTACAGCACTTAAGAGGAAATTGGGAAATTACCTTTTTTCTATATAATGAACAGGAAAATCAGTCAGTTCTTAATTAGAGAAATTCAGTCCTTTAAAACTCAAGTCAGGAGCTGTTGTGTACTGTCTTAGTGTCAAGTATTAAAGAATTGGCAGACCTTCAGTTCAAATGACTGGGCCTCTCTTGGTAGCATCATCACTGAAGCTTCTTCTTCAAGAAAAAAAATCTTAGAAAAGTTCTATAAACTAAATTTAGAAGCCAAAATGTTGCAGAGTTTAAGAGCTACTCAAAATGCTTTCAGTTTCCTTTATCTGTGAAGTTTTTCATGATGAAAAATGCTCTGTGAACAGAGTTTTGAAACAGAAGACACCCAGTTTTATAGCTTACAAAAGGGACTAATTGTGTTCCACAGCTTCCTAACTAGTTTGATCCTTGAACTCCAAATCATTCTTCCTTCTGGGTGGAAGTGGAATGCAAGATGACTGCCTCCCTAGAAAGCAATGCTGAGAATGAGCTGTGAATGCCTATCTCTTTTGCATTTCCCCAGTAACATATTTTGAATAGAGGAATTTGCTTCATATTTCCTCAAAACACTGCAGCATGATTTGCTCCACCACATCTTGAGCTATTCTCTAAACACTGCAGAATGATTTGCTCCACCACATCTTGAGCTATTCTCTAAAACAGGCTGTTCTGTAAAGGAATTAATTGAAAAAAAAAACCAAAAACCCCAACAAAGATATTGTAAATTGGGATAAAGTAGATAAATGGTTTTACATTAAGAAAAATATGTGCCAGATACAAATTTGATAAAGCTTCCATAAAGGTTGTAAGGCAATATAAGCAATGTCTTTCATGAAAAATGTCATAAGTACCCCCACCACCATACTTGATATTCAGTTTCTTTCTGCTGCCTATTGCTCAGTGGATCAGAAAAAATACCCAAATTGGAAAGATTACTTTAGGTTTGGGATAGCAAGTGTTTATTCAAATGTGAGCTTTTTAGGGCAGAATCTTATCTTTACACCAGTCTGGTAAAGTCACAAGATGCAAATACTAAATATGACTAAAAACATGCAGGCTTGTCTCCAGAAAGTTTGAATATTCAATTTAGGAAATTATAGCCCAGTTTATAAGGTAGCATTTAAAAATTACATATCAATTAGCACTATTTCCTGTACTTCATAAATGAGGAATCCTAATGTTGAATGTTGGTGGCTTGTTGCATATAATGAGGAATATTTCTATTCATTTCAGTGAATGGCAGCAGCATCCTTGGCTTCTTGTCTTCCTGGCTTCAGTGCTACTGAACTTCGGCAAAATGCCATTCGTGACTCACACTATTTATTTATTCTTTATTTTTAGACTAATGGGAACTTTATGAATTCCTTCCCTGATTTCTAAGAGAAATAGCACTTAGCTGTGATCCTGAAAAACGGTGATTCAGAATCTTAGATTACAGCCTTAATGAATATCCTTCACTCTTAATGAGAATGGCTAATTGTGAATTAATTTTAGTTCTGAAGACATTCCCGTGTGATTTTAAATTATTTCTTTACCCATAAAGAAATTCACACTATTGAAAGGTTTGTCAAGTTGACTGTTTAGTTTCTAGCAACAATTTTTTTTTTAATATAAAAAATACTTTTAATTTGCAATTTTATTTACATCTCCTGAAAAACCACACCATAAAATTTATATGCATTATATAAAAAGAACCTGTGTCATTCTCCAGGCAGCAAACCACCTGAAAACAGGTGCACAGTTAGGAAAGTAATAGGGGCAATACCAATGTAGGAAAGAAGCTCAGTGTCTGCAATGGTGAGAGCTCAACTCTAAGAGACCCTTTGGGATAGTTTCACCTCTCAATTTCTTCCTTTTTCCTATGCACTCTTTTGCTTTTTCTAGGTCATAATTTTGATTGTAACTTTTGCAGTTTAAAACAAGTAGTAGAAAGCACAATCATACCTTTAGGTACAAAATACTTTCAATCAAGGAGATTAGTTTTACGTTATATTAATGAAATACTTTGTATATATTCAAGTAGGTTATTGCCAGTGATGGGGGATCATTTTCCTGCTGCTAGAAAGTGTAAATTACAAAGGCATAACAAACAACTTCCTCTAAAGAAGATGTAATCAGACACAAGTTGGTAAGCTTTCATTTAGTGTGCAACTGGCATTAACTGAACCATCTCCTGCATATAATTTACTGTCAAGTCTGTACTTAATATTTTAAAAGTTAGCATTTAAACCTTTAGTGGCTTTTTTGTTGTTGTTTGTCTGTTTTGTTTTACCCAGTTTTGATTTGATTATTTTCCAATAAATCACAGCTCACTTTCAGCTAGTATTCCTTTATGATGTTACTTTCACCTTTTGTTTGCTGACAGGAAAATGAGATAAGAGAAAAATCTCAGCTGGAGGTCTGGACAGGCAGACATGCTCTATGGGTCATGTAAGAAGTTAATAGCATAGAGTCATCTCAAGCATTCCCATATACATTCCCAAAAGATTTTTTTCCCCTCCCTTGAGAAACAACACATAGTCCATTGGGACTTCCTGCCCCAGGAAAAAAAAAAAACCCAGCATTTAAAAATGTCTCTCTTCCAGACATGGTAGCTTTTTCTTTCTGCAGTGTACTAATTTTTTAGTTACAAGCTACTAAAATTGATAACTGGCTTCCAGGAAACAGAGAAATATTTTATTAAAAGCTGATTTAAAATAGCTTAAGGTCTGATCGATGGTGATTGATTCTATGCCCTTAAAAATGCATTCCCTTAGGTCTGTCAAGATAAATTGATCTTAGAAGTGTTTTATCTTTAAGCAGTAGTAACATCGATAAACTGTGAAAACAAATACAAAAAGCTACTTTGAAGAGACCAAAACTGCCTGCAAAATTGAAATTTTTACAGTATTTTGTCTTCATAACACCAATACCATTGCAGTGATGTGGAAACACAAATGTAAGCACACATGGAGAGCCTGGAAACATGGCACATTAAGCAGCATGAGTGTCATATATATGTAGGTAAAATACTTCATATTGCCTATATAAACTGTTATGATGAAACTGTGACAAATGTTTTCTTTTTAACACAACTACATTACATTGACACCTGGAATCCAGTGCCCAGTTTTGGCCTCCCCAGTTTACGAGAGGCAAGGATTTACTAGAATCATGGGATCACTGTGGTTGGAAAGGTCCTTTAGGATCATCAAGTCCAATCTTCATCCTAACATCTATCCACTAGACCACAGCCTCAAATGCTACATCTACCTGTTTTTTAAACATCTCCAGGGATGGTGACTCCACTACCTCCCTGGGCAGCCTGTTCACTGCCTCATCACTCTCTCAGTAAAGAATTTCTTACTAATATCCAATCTAAACTCCCCCTGAATGCATCTTGAGGTCATTTCTTCTTGTCCTATCATTAGTAATTTGGGAGAAGAGACCAACATCAGCCTTGCTATAACCTCCTTTTAGGTAGTTGTAGAGAGCAATGAGGTCTCCTCTTGTCTGGACTAAACAGCCCCAGTTCCCTCAGTTTCTGAGACCCCTCACCAGCTTTGTTGCCCTTCTCTGTACCTGCTCCAGCACCTCAGTGTCCCTCCTGTACTGTGGTGCCCAAAACTGGACACAGTACTCAAGGTGCAGTCTCACAAGTGTCAACCAGGATGCTGTTGGCCTTCTTGGTGACCTGGGCACACTGCTGGTTCAGAAAAGATTTGCACTGGCTCTGGAAAGAGTCCAAGGAAAGCTGTAAGGATGGTTAAGGGACTTGAACATCTTCCCTCTGAAGAAAGGCTGAGAGAACTGAGGATGTTTAGTCTTGAGAGGAGAAGACTGAGAGGGGGTCTTATTAATGTCTATAAATATCTGAGGGCTGGGTGTCAAATGGAAGGAACTAATTTATTTTCTGTAGTGCCCAGCAATAAGACAAGGAATAACAGGTATAAACTTGATTATAGAAGGTTCCACCTCAACATGAGAAGAAACTTCACTGTGAGGGTGGCAAAACCCTGGAACAGGCTGCCTGGAGAGGTTGTGGAGTCTCCTCTGAAGACTTTCAAGACCTGCCTGGATCTATTCCTGTGTGGTGTGCCCTGGGTGACCCTGCTCTGGCAGGGGGTTGGACTCGATGATCTCTAGAGGTCCCTTCCAACCCCTAACATTCTATGATTCTATGATTTATATGGGTTAGCATTTGGCAAAGAATGGATTTACATATTTATATAGCTATAAATGCTACCAGGAACATGACCATTGCATCTGAATAAGTCAACCATTTGGCAGCAAAGAACAAAAGCAAACCTCATTTATAAGTTAATAAAAATCCAAACGGTAAGCAGTATCTAAAAAATGCACAAATAAATTGATTAATTGCAAAATTGTTCTGTTATATGGACACTACATGATAGTAATCAGGAAGGTTATTCATTTAAATAAGTACTGCCAACCTTTCATGAAGGATTAATCCTATCTCTGCCAATGGTTAGAAAACATTTGTTTTCTTCTAATGCATACTCTACATGTTATCTTTTCTTTTTTGCCAATTTAAATCTTGCTCTAAAAAAGACAAATCTTGGCTATGAAAGCTATGTTTTGGAATGTGCTCAGATATGATTGATCTGTCCTTATTCTTTTGGCAACTTAGCTAAATTATTTTTGTCAAATTTTATATGATTTGATTAATAAAGCATGACAGCCTCAAATTGATGACCTTAGAGAATTTGTCTCTAAAAATGCGTCACCATAACTATATAACAAACATTAATTGTGATTTTTTTTTCTAATTTTCCCAGCTGTTTTTACAATTTAATCGTGCTTTAAAAAACATGCTTTTTCCCATCTGTGCTTTCATTTTTATATATACTTTCTTCATGAATACCTGCCAGCTCAATTCATACACAAAAAATAGAATGTGTCAAGAAAAAAAATCCCATTAAAAATCACTGAAATGCTATTAACTATTCCTTCTTTCAAAACTGATTGTATTAATAACTTTTTCCTTCCCCCTTGCATTTCTGTAAGGTGGGATTCATTGATTTCAAAAGCAGAATTTCTGAAAGATGCATGACTAATAGTCAGCTATTAGGTTTTGACAATTACTTTGTGCAAAATAACCATTGTCTAATCAAGTTTCACATATATCAACACAAGCCTTATACACCAGCTATTAAGTGAATGAAAAAAGGATTAAAAAATACCTCCCCATAACTAGCCATATGGCAAAGGAGAAATCTGGCAAATAATCCCTACTGCACCTTTCAAAATTGAGCAAAATGTTTGAGAAGAGAGACATGCTGTTCAAACCCAACTGCCAAGCTTCCTATCTCATGCATGGGGACTGAAGCATTTAATTCCTGTGCCCTTCCCTCCCAGAAATGACCCAAGCTATTCTCTCTGCTTCAGAAATTGAGTCTGCTGCTGTTTATAAAGGAAGGAGGTTCCTTGGCAGGAGCTGATGAATAGTGCTTTACAAAGAAGTGTGTCACAAAGAACTGCTGTCCTGCAGAATGGCTGCTAATCCTCTGTGGTGGTGATGAAGCTCAAACTTGGCTGCCTTAATGGAAGCCAATATTGAAAAAAGTTCTTCCCCCTTCCTCTCAGGGAAACCCAAAAGCCTTGCTTTCTGAGAGCATGCAGGGAGAATATGTTCTGCTCTTGCTAGGGTCAGGGATGGGCATTTTGGATGAAAGCAATTATTTTATTCTTTGAAGAAAGATGCAAGTAAGCACCTGAAACTAAAAAAAAAAAATAATTATGTAGTCATAAGAAGTCCTACGTTCTACAGAGTTGCATTGTATGATGAATAGAGAAAGAATAGAAGTGGAGAGGGTTGGTGCATAGCTTGGTTCAGGTCAGGAAGAGATATGATGAGTACATGCAGAGAATACACAAAAGTTGAGAGGATTAGTAAATATGAAGGAAAGAATGGAAGAGTTTATATCATCATGCTTTGCAGGATTTTTAGAGAAAAAAACCCAACAATGTAAACAAAAAAACCACAAGAAACTCCAAAGCCACTTAATAGTTCAATGTAATGTTGATGCTTTGTGTTGCTCTGTATTAGAATGAGCCATAAAATGAAACTGCCTTTAAACCTTAAAATAAATCCCCTTTGGTGTCCCTCTTTCATGGTTTCAAGTAAGTGCAACAATCGTATTCCCAAGGTTATCTATTTAATAATTTTAAGTTGAAAAATAGGTATGAAGAGAAACTTTTAAACTGGAGTCAAGAGAATACTGCAATGATTTACAATATATCACATGAATGAGATATTACTTGAAAGAGGTTAGATACTTTGAGGTAGACATACTCACAGATATTGAAATAAGATCAATTATGAAAACATCAATCTATATGTCCAAACAAAACTGCTTTTTGAGGTCACAAGCACAGTGAGAAGGGATATAAAAATCTGGCAGCCAGAACCACCAGATGCCTTAAATTGTAATCACAGATTTTGCATTCTGTAATCAGAGGAACCTTACATCTGTGTGGTTTAACTGGGCAGTTGCCTGAGCCTACCATAAAATGTTTACCTTACCTTTAAGCCCAGAATTAACTCAATTTCTAGTACTGTGTTTTGAAATATCTCAGTGATAACATTTTCAAAGAAGTCATGCAGTTCTGTAATCCTATTTGCTGAGATTACTTTGCTGAGATGCTCATTCTGATCTCTCTCTAGTGAGCAAGGAACCAACCTTGGAGAATGAGGTTTAATATCTGTAATTATTTTAGGAAAGAATTAAAAATGGACCAACCTTTGTTCATCTATTCTTTTTTGGGGAGAGGGACTTTTTTTTCCAAGTTAGGGCAGTATTTTGAATGTTTTCTCATATGGTAGCTCTCTGATTTATTTTTTTTTTTCTCTGTGTGTTCATTTTTTTTTCAATATCCCTCTAAACTGCTAATGTGCAGTGAGGTGAGACCATATCCTTGAACTTTATAATGGCATTACAATACTTGTGGCTCTGAGGCAAATAAAATGCATTCTGGAGATTTCCTTTCATTTTCTTTTAAAAAGGGTACATTTGAGCAAAGGTCCTTTACAAGTTATCTAAAATGATGTTCAGTTATCCAAATAAACTAATAAACATTGTTTAATGCCCACCTGTCTTATCATTTTCAGAGGGGTATATTAATTGTTTTTCTTGGGTCTTCATGGAGCAGCATCTTAACATTAGTGAAAAAGTACTTATTTTTAATCTATATAAAAGCCTTCAGAATTTTGCATATCTCTGTGGTTCACTAAGTACCATCTTGCATTCCTTTACAAATTAAATTATCCTTATACTTTGACATCTCATAGTCTAATCATCAAGGAACAAATATGTCTTGCCATTACTAGACAATTGAAACCCACTGTTATTAGTTCAGCAGAAAAGAAGCAGCTGACCTAAAAAATGTCACCAAAGTTTTAATAGAAATCGGATATATTTGGTGAAATTAGATTTATTTCTTGGTGGGGAAGTTTTTAGAAATTAGAAAGATCCAGGTGCAAAAGCTAAGACTTTAGAACTGATGCTATGAACAGGGAACAACTCTAATTGCCATAGTGTGATTGATGGTGACTGAAGATACCCATATTAAATTATCATACCAAAACCCATCTGACTGTATGCTTAATTTTAGTATTAAAAATGGTTATTACACAGAGGATCTAAAGGATGTCTAAAGGCTAGTTTAAAATCCTTGTGATACACCTGAGAAATAAGTACATTTATGGAGGAGTAAGGTGTGGGTCAAAGCTTCTGCCACATCCAAAATCTCTGTTATGCATTGCAGTTCACCAGCTGCATGGGGAAAATGGAGTGAAAAATAAATTCTGCTTTGAAAGTTTGGTCACCCAGGACAAAAAGAAATAATGCTTGCTTAAAAGTAAGAATATACTTTTAGTTTTAGAGGTTTTCACTTCTTAATAAACCCTGTTTTCTTCATTTGCTACTTGTAAAAAAGTCAAAAATACAGTCCAGTCAACTAACATTGAAGGGGTAAACATTCCAAGCTGATTTATCTGCCAGTTGACCTTCTGCTGGTAAAAGGTGGAAAGGCTGTGTCTGAACAGTGATTTGATAGAATATTAAAGAATAAGCTGGTTTTTTTTCCCTCACTGATACGGAAAGTAGACATAAAATAATGGTCAAAGCTTCTCCTCAATACAAGCTATTATTCTTATCAAGATAGCATTATCATAATAATGCTTCTTAAAAATCAGTATATCAACCTGTTTTACTGTTGTCCATAGAATAGGAACTGGTGATATGTTATAGTTTGTGCTAAAGGATGCTAGTTATTTACTATTAGCTAGTATTCTTTTTATAGGCACAGGATGAAGCTCAAAAATGATTATAGTTCTCTTGCTAGAACAATGTTGGCATGAAGTAGAAGTTCAAGTCTATAAATTGTTAGAAATTTCCACAAAGAAAAAAAAAAAAGAAATAACGTGACCCGTATTTTTAAAAGGTCAACCATAAGCAATAACTTGTGGAAGAAATGTGAAATATTTGCAAAGTGATTAAGAAAATGATACTAAGGAAGCATGGGGAAATCAGACTCCTATTTGATCTAGACATGTGGAAATAAAGACTTCATGAAAGTTACTTAATTTTCTCCTTGGTACTTATTTTCTCCTTGTTTTCTTTGAAAGCAGCATACGTTGTTACAAAATGACTATCAAAAGAAGCCTTAGTAGTTTTGACACAGAAATTACTTCAGAAATTATTTGAAATTCTCTCTGATAGAAATGCACACATAACAGTGTTAATTGACATCTGACCTCTTCTCTGACTTCTGGTCATGTGATGAGAAATGCTTTTGAAAATATTTAAGTCTAGATACAGGAAAATGACTAAACTCCTTAGCTTTTGTCTTCTAAAAAATTCCCATCGTTGCCAACATTGGTGAAGCTTCTCTGGTGGTTAGATTGTGAAAGTAGAAAAGCTTCCAAGTGCCCACAAGGATTTTCACCACCATGCCTTCTACCTACCTCCTGCAAATCTGTTTCTGCCTTTAGAAAATGCGTGGCCACACATTCCTTGTCATATTTTCCCTTCCTCTCACAGAGCTTAAGATTGAGAAGCTTCATATAAATGCATAAGAGAGGAGTAAATTTGTTTAGCAAGGCAGCCAGCAGGCTTACTGTACTACCCCCACTTCCATCGTGTAAAGAATGCAACTATCTTCTCTCTTTCCTTTCTCATGTAGCTTGAGAATTACATCCAAGACAGTATGAAGAAAGAGATGGTAGAGATCCAGCAAACTGCAGTGCAGAACCAGACTGCAGTAATGATTGAAATAGGCACAAACTTACTAAATCAAACAGCTGAACAGACCCGCAAATTAACAGATGTTGAAGCACAAGTAAGTAATGGATTAGAAATCAATCATTATAATCAACAGCTCTACCCATGCTAAGGAAACATTAGTGTTTGATAATACACAGCTCCATCTCAAGCCCGCTATTGCCACTTGAAAGACTTCCATTACAGCAGGATTTGAAGAATATTGAGCAAGACAATTATTACATTAATCTTTAAAAAGAACAGACTTAAAACTACTGCATTATATCCGAGCATCAGCTGGGCAGTAGCATGCTTTTATACAACCCTTGTTATATATCTCTGTTGATTATTCACCTCCCATCACCAGCTTGTAGCTAAGAGATTGTTCATTCAAAATGCCTTTGTTCTGTTTAGCAGGCTAATTGTTTTTTTATATGTCCTTCTTTTTGTTTCTGGGGGGGTATTTTTAAAAACTTCAGGAAAAAATGCATATTTTTAATGAATGCTTTCAGAGACACTACAAGTGGGATAACTTCATTTCCAGTACAATGCACTTTATTATTTTGATTTAACAGAGGGATAAATAAATGAATCAGAGGTGAATCAAGGAACTAGAAGGAGGCTACCAAAAAAGTGTATTCACACAGAAATAAACTTGACTGCTGTACATAAGACTCTCTAAATTAATAATAATAATAAAAAAATAATGGGTTTAAACAATGCTTTAATTGAAAAGCTTCAACTACAGTGATATTCTGTGAAACAGGATTGAGATTGTAATGTAAAGACAAGTCCAGTCAACACAGAAAGGTATGTATTTGCAGTTTTGCTAACATGGTAGGAAAATTCAGATATAATTCCCCAAACCAATAATGAATAAAGCATGTACCACATTACATTTTATATAATGTAAAGAGCATGCAACTCCCAAAGTCTGCATAATTCATCTGGTAAATTAAATTACATTCTTTTAACCTAAACCAAGCCTTTGGGAACTCTGCTAAACAGATATTTTGTAGCTCACAGGCATACTGAATTCAGCTTTCTCATGGCATTATTCAGGAGCACTGTATTTTGCACATGTTGAGAATGTATGTATTCACAGTAATGTCTTTATTAGAGGAAGAAAATAATCACTGTAATCTCTGCTTGAAATTACTGATGTCTGGGTTAAGGGCTTAATTAGCAACATAAGGAAATTAACCAAACAATTGCTCTCTCAAGGACACTTACTTTTGGCAATAGTTTTCAATTACACTTAAGTGTGAAATCATGTCCTGAATAAGTGTTTAACATGAAGGACATGAGTAATCAATTCTTCCTGCCAAGGAAAGCCAAAATCTGCTGAATTAAAAAAAGCTGTTCTGAAACAATGAGAAAGTATTTCTAGAAAACATGCCTCAATGTAATGCACTCTCATACTCCTGTTTGTATCTTCTATGTTTCCTAATATATGCATCTCTTCATTTAAAGATGCAAATAAATTTAGACAGTAAACAAAACAGGAAATTGTTTAAATGCAAGGAATGAATCAACAAAAGTATGGTTCATATGATAAACACTTGAAAATGTATTTTGGGATTAAGGATCTAAGAGGGAACTATTTACTGATGTTAGGACTGGGCCAAGAGTGAGAGGTGTGCAAAGTATTTTCTATATCAGACTGAGAAAAAAAATCCTCAAATTACTATCAGAACAACAACAATAATAGTTCCAGTAATGAAATAATATCATAAGAGTGAAGGGTATGATAGCAAAACTGAAGGACACAGTAACTCTCTTTAAGCAGAAGAAGGAAATATATGCAACTTGGAAAGAGGGGCAGGCCACTTGGGAAGAATACAGCAAGGTTGTCAAACAGGAGGCTTATCACAAGTAGTCAACATGGATTCTGTAAGGGGAAGTCATGCTTGACTAGTCTGATAGCCTTTTATGATGATACAAGTAGATGGATGGATGAGGGGAGGGCAGTGGTTGTGGTATTCCTTGACTTCAGCAAGGCTTTTGATACTTCCAACCCCTGACATTCTGTGATTCTGTCTCTCAGCTATTGATCAGAAATGTAGCTTACTACTGAAATACTCCCAATGATGTAAGATACTATAACAATAAAATTAATGCAACTCTATGTATTCTTCATTGTAATTCTATGAGCAGCCTTGCCCAAACAAAATCTTATTTTGTTTTTACTGTAGGCTGAAGTAGAAATTGGCATGATTTCACAACAGAAATTTACATTTATTTAAAAGAAGTTTCTTGATTTTCAATTTTCTTTATAAATTTTATTTAGGTATTAAACCAGACAACCAGACTTGAACTTCAGCTTTTGGAACACTCTCTTTCAACAAACAAACTAGAAAGGCAGATTTCAGATCAGACCAACGAGATAACTAAATTACAAGAAAAAAACAGGTATGTTTGCCTATGAAACCAATAAAATACTCTTTCCTGATGTACCCTTGTAATGCTTTTAGAAATGTACTTAAGTATGAAAATAAGGCCTTATGTAGAAGCTCCCCACACCCAGCTATGGTCATTACAAAGATTTTATATTATTTAAGGCCTAGAGAATCAGGCAGGTTTAGTCCTCATATTCTGCTTACATATTCTTCACCATCTAAAGTTTCCCTTTTTGTGAAGAACAATTGATATTCTTCTTTAGACTTATCCAGATGAAGTGATGGTTTATGCAACCTGACTCAAATTAATCCAGTGCACTGACATCTCTGAAATTCTGTTACCATGTAGTACACAGGTATCCTAATGCACAATCAGGTCATTGTGACAATTTTTTTCTAACCTGGTGAGAAAAGTCAAATGCTACTCATATTCAATGTTCCTTAATAGATAATCTTTTGAAATTCAGACCAATATCAAACTATCACTCCTGTCTGTTTCAGTACTAAACTGTGGTCCAAAGGCTCATACCTTTTTTCAGTTAGTTTCATTTTTGTATCACCAGGGTCTTATTTTACTTTTGGCAATAAATTAAGAGAAATAAATACTGAGAAATCTAAAAGTAGCAATAGCTAAGTTTTCTCCTTCAAAGCCCTCTTTTTCAATGAGAACCATATGTGCAAAGTGTTCTTTGTTTTTAAAGAATTAACTTAAAAAACCCAAGAGACATGGTTTGACAGTTTTGTTCACTACTCTATTACTTTTATATATGCTCCCTAAATGGTTTGTCTGCCAACTTGACAAAAACAAGAATACTTATCAAATGGAGAACAAAGTAAATGGTGAATTTTAAAATTTCACTTTTTTTTTTTTGTGTGTGTGTGGTGCAGACTTTGACACCCTGTAAAATCTACAAAAGCATTGTTTCTCACCTATCAAGACAATCAGATAGTGAGCTAATGTACTTGAAACATAAAATTCAGGATTTATTTTCAATAACAGTATTGGATTTCAGGTGAATTTCTCCCTTCTGGACATGCATCTTTAGACATGAGCTTTCTAAAAGTCTGCATCAGAACAATTGTCACTGAAATAATGTTCCAGGCAGTCACTTACACCAGCTCTGGAACTGAAGATGGTTAATGCATCTTCAAGTAACTATTTGCACGTTCCCAGTCTTAACATTGTATAATTTATGTTAAGTATATATTCTTTTATAATTCCAGGACATTTAAGAAGTGCATATGCTCATGTTTAAATAAGTTTCATCATTAAAAATGTGAAATCTTCCATTATATTTCTCCTTTCATAATGTTGAATTATCAAACAGTTGCACTTTAAAAGCCTGCAATAGACTGTAGTAGATAATGCTGTTTACTAATGTACCAATATAATAAATGAAAGTATATATATCAAATTAAACTCAGCTTTCATTTGTCTTTCTACTGTGTGCATGGCATCACAGAATGAAGTTGAATACTTATGAAGTAAAAAAACCTTCTGCAACAGGCTTGATTCTCTTTACATCAGTTCAAAATTGTTTCTGGGGAGACTAATTGTAATCTTTTATTTAGCTTTCTAGAAAAAAGAGTCCTTGAGATGGAAGACAAGCACACACTTCAGCTGAAGTCAATAAAAGATGAAAAAGATCAGCTTCAAGTCCTAGTAGCCAGACAGAATTCTATTATAGAAGAACTAGAAAAACAGTTAGTTACAGCTACAGTAAACAACTCAGTTCTGCAAAAACAGCAACATGATCTGATGGAGACTGTTCATAACTTGCTTACTATGATATCTACACCAAGCTGTAAGTAAAAGCAGACATGCTTATATAATTTGAGTGACATTCCCTAATTTGTATACATAATTACTTATAAAGTCTTACAACCACTTTTGACACAATTCAGCTTCTCAAAAAAAAGAAATTTTTGCTTTAAATTCTGCATCTGAGTTAATGAACTTTTTTTTTTTTTAATATATTAGGAGGGAACAGCCACAACATTTATGTGTTTAATTTCAACATTTTATTCATCTTCTGTGGTTTCCACTGGTTTGCCTGCCCACTTTTCCAGTACTTCAACAAAATACAGAGATGCCAAGTGTATCATTCATTTCACATGGCATTCATTCATCTGACCATATACATTCCCTTAGCCATATATCTAGGTTAGACTGCATGATGTAGGCTTGTAGCTCTTCTTCCTCGTTTGCAGAAGTTGCTTCTGCCACCTCTCATTGCTCTATGCCCTTTATGTTGATCAAAGAAAGGACAAATTAGAGTGGCTACTAAAGGTAAAGGAACCAGTGCATGTCCAGTTTTTAGCACCTCTGTATGCCTTAAACAATAGAAAGCACCAGCCCAGGGCAGCAGGTACTCCCAAAATTCCTCCAGTCTTTCATTGAAGCTTCTCTGTTCATCCTAAAAATCCCTCAGCCCAGCAAAATTTATAGGCAATAATCTCACCCTTAAATGCCTGACAGCACTGCAAAAAATCATAGCCACTGACTGTAGCTTCCAAATTTATGCAGATTTACATGCTCCATAAAAAAACCCCCACAGAAACTATATCCTGGAAGATGTGGCTAAACAGGATTTAAACAAAATAAAGCAAATTCTGATACATAACTTTGACAAATTAAGAAAGTATAGCTGCTCTGTATAGGAGTAAATGATCTGATATTTGCCTGTAAAGTTCTCAGGGCTGGAAATACAGAATCATCTAAACCTCTAAGAAAAGGTTTTAGAATTAAATACTTGGAAAATTTTAAAATAGCTGTCATTACAACTTCAAAGACAATACAGATAAGCTATGCTACATTACTCTAAGTAATAAGGAAAAAGGTGTTTGGAAATCCTCACTTTCAGTAGTGACTTAAAGAATATGATATTGTAGGCTTTTCTAAACTAAAGTAAATCCAAACTTGTCTTAACTGATTCCCTTTAAATACCATTACCAAGGCTGTACATGTTGCTGCTGATGTTATCTGCTATGCTAGTGCACAAGTAAGTAAACAAGCCAAAGTCATGTTGGCTACAACACTGTTAAACCCAGAGTGGAAAAAATAATGAATGTTTGCCAAAAAGACAAAATTAGCAGGGAAAGCTTCTAAGACAGTATACAAACAATAGAGTGTGGAAAAGCAATTAGTGAACGTGTTATTTTTAAGGCAAAGCATGTAAACAGGTAAATAATGGATAAACAAGCTAAAAAGAATGTAATGAGCAACTGCAATATAAACACCTATTTATATGGCACCTAAAACTTTGTACTGTCTGTGCTTCTTAGATTAAATTAAAAGGGAAAATACACAGACCCAACCCCAAAAGGGTCAAATATGAAATATCAGTCAATAGGCAAAATGCCAGGAAATTCCAATCTCCATAGTTAATAAAGAACTGAACAAAAAGATGAGTCTCAGATTGTTCTGTAAAATAAGAAGGCTTAGGCATATTAAAATGTATTTTTTTTTTACACAAATGAATTCCAGAAGGGATGTCTCCTTAACAGTCTGGGCTAAGCTTCAGCTTGGTACTTACAAAGTTGTTGCTGCACAGCACAGGGCAGCCAGAACTATGTAAAAGTAATTATTCCAGTCAGCTGCATTAAGAAAGATTTCATAACTCTTTTGTTAGATTTCACAATGTTAAGAGCACTGGCCAAAGGTCATTATTAATATAATCAGTGGTTAGTTAGCTATGTTTGTATTGGTAGTTAATGCATACAGATTGGAATGCATTACAAGTCCAGCAAAGGCAATGAATGGAAGCAGAACCTCTTCATCTGAATGATATTCTACATCCTAAGATTTTTTATTCAAAATATTATAGTTCAGCACTTTGACCTGTCAAGCAATCATGTTCATATCAGAATAATGTCTCTGAATAATATAAAGTAACCACACACAATTAATAACTTGATCTGTCATTTCTCTCAGGATCATTTTTTCAGAACAGCAAAACTTTAAGATGATTGCATCACTTGCTTCTTAGTAACTTCTATTCATTTCCTCTTAATGTCTTCAACTTCTATTGTATTTTTAACAGCTAAGAACAACTTCATAGCTAAAGAGGAGCAAATCATCTTCAAAGACTGTGCTGAAGCTTTCAAATCTGGATTAACAACAAGTGGCATCTACACTTTAACAGTTTCAAACACTGTACAAGGGAAGAAGGTAGGATGGCTATGAAGTGCTACATAGGCATGTTGTGTGTTAGCTAATCTGGTAAATGTTTTTTTGAGTATTTCATCACTTATAGATCTGAGTATCTCACAGGAAGAAGACAGATTTCCAGGTGAAATCTTGGCTCAAAATGAACGAGCACTTTGTTGTTCACTTCAGCATGCCAGAATTCAGTTTAGTTTCCACATAATAAATGCATTTAAAGCAATATAGTACTGTAATTTCTTAATGAAATCTTGTAACTCCCAACACAATTGTTCTGCATGATCAGCAACCTCTTGTTCTCAGTTCTTTCATGTAAATAATCTATTACTACTGTACTACTCTATGGGTTCCAGTTCTTTGTTAGGCACGTTTAAGGTAATTTGCATAACAATTAGATTAGTAATTAGATCAGCACAATTGACACTGGGTAACAGAGGACTTTCCTGGAAAATACTGCTCTGACTTAAATAAAAGGTGAGAGTATGCAGTGGTTTCACTAGATCAGTATAAATTCTTCTATGGATATTTCACCCACACACATACTCCTCCCCCTCCCCTCCACATGTTTAAGTGAAATTAACTTCACTGTCAATTTAAGTTAAAACAATACACTAATAGAAGAGAACTTGAGCTAAAAATGGCACTTAGTGGATGAAACAATGACAGAGATGCTCCATCTACAGAAGTAAATAAAATGATCAAGTTTTAGATAGCTTAATTCAGTTGAAAGAATCTATGAAATCTGAAAGGGATAAAAGTCTCAGTTGGATTGTGAGGATAAAGAACCAAAAATTGCAGTCAGCATTCTAAGAGTGGGATTCAAATGATGAACATTTGTTTCCAGCTTTTCAGGCATAGAAGGTTGAGAAGACTAAGGAAAACCTGCATTTAAACAAAAATATATTTGACAAAAACTAAATAATTTTCTATTATTTTTCTTTTACAATTTCATATTGTAGACATTTCCTTACAGAAAAGGAAGTATTTTATAGAAGTTCTAAGTCTGTATTTTATTATATCACAAATACTTGAAGAAAAAAAAACCTAACAGAAAACATACAAAATCAGAGGCACATGTGGAAAAGCAATTGGTAAAACTCTGACAGAAAAGGCATATTTTTTTCCAAGTTTTGATAGCAAAGGTTTAGAAATTAAGTTCACCACTGACAAGACTTTGAAGTGCCAGATCATCTAGCCCAAGCCAGACTTTGTGATCTAGATCTTTACAATGCTCTTAACTAGAGGAAATAAGCAATTTGTTTGGTAAGATCTATAAAATACAATATATAAATGCTGCAGTTTTTTTAGTTGCTATGCAAAGAAATGATGATGTCTGCAGTTTGCTGCAGTATTATACCAGCAGTAGGCTGGTATTCCTTTGGAACAGCCTAGTCCATATTCAATACTTGTGCTTCACAAGAGACTTAGTTACATAAGATGCAATAAAGTGTTCTATTACATATGAAGCAGAATGATATTTAAGTAGCCTAGATATCTAAAATTACCATTGTAAATGCTAAAGGAGATGAACACTACTGCAGCTCTACAGGTTGCAGCATTCTTTGATAGACATCTCAGGAAGGGTTGCATTCCTTGCATCTCTTAATATTACTTGTCTCAAGTTTTTACCTTTGGTACTAATTTTGCTATCCAATGTAATCTACAACACATGCATATATTTTAAAAGCAGATGCAAGTATGTATTACAGAATGGAATTATGATTATCTATATTACAGGATGAAAATTTCTGTCATAAACTTCAACATTGCATTTCCAAAGCCACAAGAGTGTAGACAGTTTAAATGATCAGAGAAGCCAGAGTATTGCACATTTCTACAAAGCTAAAACCTACCAGAATATTCTAGCCCTGAAACAAATGCTACAATCTCAATTTCCTAAAGTATTAAATGCCTTACATTTGATCATGAAGGATTAAAACACTTAAAAATATCCATTTTGATAACTGACCAGATTTTTT
>JAOEGS010011960.1:0-59373 GCA_025447755.1 Corythornis vintsioides | reverse complement strand
AAAGCCATTAAAATGCAATAATTTAGTAATTAATTTAATAATATTAAATAATTCACATTTTATTCTGCCCACTTGAGATAGAATTAATTTAAAAAGACACTGAAGTTTTTATGACATGCAAAACAGAGACTAAAAGATGTTCATCTGATGCAGATTCTTATGCAAATACAAATAAATGCATAAGAAGAGTTGCCAAGGGAAGTGAAGGTTTAGGGATAATCAACATGTTAATACCGTATTCAACTGTTGATGAGGAGTGTGGCTGCTCAGACCAGGAAACAGAGTGACCTTTTTTACTTGCCAAAAGTGCTGCACTGCTGTTTATGTTTTCATCTTTTCCTCTTGTAACACCTTCTGACCTCCCAACAGGCTTTATAAACAACTTCTGTATAATCTGTAACTGATCCCACTTTAGTAATTTGTCTCCCAACATAATCCAAAACTAAAGAGATGCATAGAAGAGCTGAGAGGAAAACAATTATTTCATTCCATTAATATTTTCAAGCCTTCCTGTTCTACACCAGGACAAAAGCAAAGTCTTTTTAAAAACACTGAGGAAAAACAGCAAAACACTGACACGAGGGAAAATGGCAGAGGCAAAATAATGAAAACTCAGTATCTTCATGTTTACAGCAGTCACCTGAACCAGTGACTAGCACAACTATTAACAACATATTACCCCTATTATAATTAAATTATTATAATTGTATTATAATTAAAATTGTTGCTGAAGCAGTGCCTAAGCTCTTCCCTATTTCCATGCCTGTTGAGTTGAATTTTCACTGACAGGCAATCCTTTAAAATCAAAATTTACTGCAGAAACTAATTTGGGCAAGTCTGAACCTGCCAACAAAATGTTTTTGTGTAACTTTATCTAAAAAGGGATCATCCAGACAGCTAACAATTGCAGAAGGAGCCTATACCATGGGCGTTATGTCTAAAATACACATAGACAAATAGTTTCTAATGCCAGACTAAAAAAGAGCATGTGGGTAACTTCTCTGATACAGGAAGAAGTTAGATGAGAGTTCTTGGTGAAGTTTACATCTCATAATCAGTCTTTTTCACTGGTAACTGGTTAAATTACATTATAAACTATGTGTGTAGCTGGTTTTTTTTTTTCCAGAATAAGGAGACTAAGACTGCAATTCTTACCTAGTCACATCTCTAGGAGCTAGAGACAACATAATACAATATCATTGAGTGTTATGACTCAAAATTGTTCAACAGCCAAAAGTGATGCAAAGGGGCACACTGCACAGATAAGCAATTGCATTTGCTTTGGTATAAAAACTGTGGTGGACCTTCATTCTGGTAACTGAGCTAGAGCCTTACCATTCAGAAAGCAGGTCTGAAAACACAGTAGAATCACAGAGTGGTTTGTGTTGGAAGGGGCCTTCAAGATCATCTAGTCCCAGCCAGGGACACCTCCCAATAGACCTGGTTGCTCAAAGCCCCACACAACCTGTACCCCAAATATCCTAATGCATAAGAAAAAAAGAAGAAAAATTACTTGCTTTGAAAGTGAACTTCCTAGATGGTGAAGACATCAAATTGCTCCCAGTTTACATTCTTATCATCCTTGGAAAGCAAACTACTCCTGGTTACACGTCCATTACAGCATTTTCAAACAATAAGCACTGATCTTTAGCTGAAGGTGAAAAATATAAACAGCTGCCCTTAGCTCTCAGTGCTGCAGCAGCTTCTACAACCCTTAAGTACTGAAGCAATTCACAAGATAAATCCAATATTCCCTCTCCCAGTTTATTGTAATTTGAGAGGCTAATCTCTTTGCTCTTTTTGGCATCTGTTTGAAGACTCCTGCTGCCTGCCTAATCTTGCTATCTATTTTTACTAGTTTTATGAAATGCTACATTTCTTCCTTTAAAATCTAAAAACTAGGCTAGGCTGAAAGGTCAGAAGAGGATTTCCTTTTCCAAAGCCTAAAACTGAAGCACTTACAGCTGACTGATGAGAACATTTTTGTGGTGTGGAAAATTTTTACTCCCAAATTTACGTAAATTTTATAAAATAGTTACTGGTACAAAAAATCTATATGGGATTTTTATGCACTTCTTCCATTTCCTATTATGTGTTTAAGTTCTTACATGTTTAAGACTAAATTGCTTCACCCTTTGGGAACAAATTTTGAGTAACCAAGGATTTATCCCAAAGAGTTTATAGTGTGTATAAAAGCTTAGCTGCCTTACCTTTAACATACAAAATGGGTACTGACTGTAACTGGAATATTTTATGGAAGATGTTCACAGTCATTCACTTTTTGAGAATATTTTAATCCCATTAGAACTAAATAAAATGCTGTTTACAGCACTGAAGATAGTTTAACTATCTTCAAAGTCATAATTACAGCTGGATTGAAATTTAGATGATAGACATCAAATTACAGCTGGATTGAAGTTTAGATGATAGACATCAAAGAAATAGTATGTAGCACCTCTCCTCATAAGGGAGATGCTCCACTCATCATTAAAAAACTTAAGATTCTTCTTAAAGTTAGTATTAGTACTAACATGCTATTTAAATAGATACTGATTTAAGTTTGAATTTCATTATACTGTTTTACACTAGTTTAGCTCCACTGACCCCCTCATCTACTTTTAAGGTCTGCTAGTTTCAGAAAAGCAGAATTAGATGCAACATTTTAAAATAAAATGGACCTAAGTATTCCCATGTTCACAAGATTTTCTTGTTAATTTATCTGCTCTTTCTTTCAATATCACTCCAAAATTCTCCCAGTGTTTTCTAAATATTTTCTTCCATCAGCATCTCCCCAGTACATTGGCACCTTCAGTAGTACCTTTTATCTCTGACACTGCAGTGAACATACACCAGAATTCTGTTTAGTTCAGGTGCTTTCTTTTTTAAGCTAGAAGGGGACAGACTGAATGAGTTACCTATAAACTTGAGTTTTACTGTGCCAGGGTTATATCTATTGACTACTCTAAAATGGATATTGGTGAACTACCTATTATATGTAATGCTTTCAAATGCTTAATATTATCTTGGTGAAATGAAAGATGGATATTTGGAAACATTTTATAGTTGTTGCTTCTTTTGTTCTAGATTATAACATTCATAATAACATGGCTTCAAGATTAAAACTTTCTGTTAATAACTCTCCTAATCTTAGATACAACTTTGGTGTCAGGCCATCTGTAAAGGCACTGAACAATGACAGTGGATATAAAAACATAATTCAGTTTGTTTGGTGCCTGAATTGAACAGTATGTATACTCTGACAAGCCATGGGAAATTTGAATAGATCTCACATACACGAAAAAAAAAGATGGGAGAAAAGGTATTTTAGGAGAAATTAGGAAACTCACAGAAATATCAGTGCAAGAGGGAAGTACAGAATCAGAAGCTACATTCATTTTTTTGTCTTCATTCAATTTTTTTTCTTTAACACCAGCTATCAGCTATTTTTAAGGTGTCATTTGTATTCTGTTAAGCATGATACATACTGAGGAATCACATTTATTTCTGGTCAACCACAACCAATTGATTTAAGCTATGAAAAAATGAGTTGTACTCATTAAAAAAATGCCACTATATAAAATTACACAAAGTATGTGCTTTGTATTTTTGTTTTCCCGTGGGTGCATGCACTTATGATGTTAAATGCTTACTCTGGCAGGCCTACTGTGACATGGAAACTGGTGGAGGAGGTTGGACAGTTATTCAGAGACGTGAGGATGGCAGTGTGGACTTTCACCGAACTTGGAAAGAGTACAAGATGGTAAACAGTGTTTTCTGAAGCCTTAGTATTACTTATTATCTGAAATATAATCTAATAAAGTTACATTAGTAGTTGCTTTCAAATGTAAGAAGCTTTTAAAAGTTGTCTGTCAAATGTTCATTTATAAAATGTCAGAGTAGTATTTGCTGTTAGCCTAACAGACTAGCAAGTGATGTTTGTTTTTAAAGAGAAATCTCACTTGAATCAACTGTTCTGTCATATGTCCACATTCTTTGGTTATTTATATTTGTGTTTCTAGTGGTAACAATAGAAACTGCTCCAAATCTACTAAGTAATAATAATTCACTATTTCAGATTCCTGGGTTTGTCTTTGCTGAAGTATTATTATTTTTTAATATTACAGATCTATAACCCTCATAGACACAGTAAAATTCTTAGTTGTCAGACTGAAAACTATTAAACTTAAAAAAATGATAAAGTGATAATTTCAAACTCAAATTAAAACCTAAACAAAGCTATTTAAATACACATCTTGAATTACAGGGATTTGGTGATCCTGCTGGGGAGTACTGGCTGGGAAATGAGTTTGTTTCTCAACTGACTAATCAGAAGCGTTACGTTCTTAAAATACACCTGAAAGACTGGGAAGGAAATGAGGCATATTCATTGTATGACCACTTCTCTCTAGCAAATGAAGAATTAAAATACAGGTAAGCAGTAAAATCAGATCTGAATAATAATAATTAAAAAGATCTGATAATAATTGTAGACTGTGTAGATGCATGGCCTTATTTCGTAGAAATTATGATGATACTTCACTTAGAAAAAAAAAGTGTCTGCTCTGTTTTTTACCTGTTGTGTAAAATACTTTTTTTTTTTCCAATTCAGTGTGCATTTTACTAGTGCACACTGGGTGAGTGTAACACAATATGTGCAAAGATTATGAGATGATATAGAGTACAGTACATGTGCCAGTACAGTGGGTGGCAGTGCACTGTGTTCAGGGCAACAGGAACCAGACTGCAGTTGCTCTCAAACCCTGATTCATTGCAATAAATACATTTCTGGACGGTGGATGACCAAGATAAAAAGTATTGAAAGGAGATTTTTCCACTTCAGTCAGTGGCTAGGAGCTGTTCTGTTGGCATGAAGAGCACACTGATGTAAAGTTGCCTTCCCTTTACACAACCCACTGGCTTGGATTCTCAAAGTATCACTCACCTGTGAAAATGAAATTTATAGCAAATGTCCAGTCTCATAAACTTGGGAACTTTAACACCACAGTTTAATAGACCTATTACATATACTCCCATCATTCTGTAAAAGGTAAAGGTTAGCTTTTTTTCTTACATAGTATGTTAAAATGGAAAATAATATAAATTTATAATAAATACTGTAGATATAAATAAATATTATAATACTATACATTTAAAAATAATATCAACTACAGCTGTGATATATGGGCAGTTGATACTTCATTCTCTAGGCTCTCTGTAAATATAGTATATATTGTTTGACTACTTACAGAATAAATTAGAGACTCTACAGATTCTTTCCTACTGTATAGTCTATGAAATGTTTCTTTACAAGAGTCTTACAGATTCATGGAGCTTTAGGTGACTGGACAGAAAAATTGTCTGCATTTAGATTAATTTCTCCAAGTTTTCAACTAACTATTTGCAGTAAACAAAATCCATCTGACACCTGAGAGAACTGATGTTGCTATTTCAACTCACATTTTATAGGCAAAGCAAACCAAAACTATCAGCATCTCCTCCCCTCAAAACATAAGATCTTAATGCCTTAGTAGTATACAGTTGTTTCAACTCCAAAGTAAATATTTTTTCATCTGGAAACAGTCAGAAGCTACAGTGGAGATTTTTTTTATTCAAGTAATGCTTTAAAATACTTATAAAGACAACCTTTGCAATATGGGTCACTACCCTTGTCCATTTAGAATATTAAAAAATAATTACTGAAAACAAAGATGATTGACTGTAAATAGATATTTTATTTTAATATGCAACCAAACTTGGAATTCATAAGAAAATTCAGTGCTATAAATAATATATTGAAAATAAAAGAGAAAAAAACCCCAAACTATAAAGCTATTCACTTAAGAGCATATTCCATTTTAATAAAAAGAATACATTCTGAATGATGGAAAGATTATGAGTTGGGCCAGAAAACTGAAATTTCATGGATTCATAGAAAATTGAGATCAGAATAGACTGAGTTAAACTTCCTGATCTCAAAGCTATGAGGTCAGACCAAGTTCCTCAGGCCTTTATCCAGCTGGGTCTTGATAACCTCCCAGCTGCACAACCTGTTCCACTGTCCTCATGGTGGAAATACCTGGTACCCAGTCAGAACCTCTCATTTCAATTTACATCCACTGCCTCTCATCCTCTCCTATATTAAGCCACAATATTAAAAATTGATCAATAATAATAAACAAGTAATACTCTGCTTACATTAGATTTCAAATAGTATTTAAAAACCAGCCTAGGCTCATAGATAATACTTAGAACCTTTTAATACCATTAATATTAGAAACTGGTTCACCAAATATTGAACTCACCTTGAAAAAACCCCAGAATATTTAACTTTAAAGATATTTTTGAGAAAAATCTGTAATGAGCTAATCTTTTGAAAGTTAAATGAATAAAGATTAATTCATTCTTAATGCTTTCAAATATTAAGGGAATGTAAAAGTGTTTAAAATAATCTGTTAAACTACCAAAGATTATTTCTGTCATAAGCAGAGAATTACATGCAAGATGAAGACTGATCCCAGGCCAAGTTAATTCTCCTCACAGAGTCAGATCTACTTAAAGAAATAGACTAACTACCTCTGAGAAAAATGAGCTATTTGATACAGAAATGCAATCACCAAAAAGATACTGTGGGAGTAGAGGGTTCAAGTCCTTCCTATTCAAGGTAACACAGTAATAGCTGTATAATTGCCTCCCCAGTTTGATGCCCTTTGCCTCTCCCCAGAGACTGTAGCTATACCTGTGTGTGCAGATCCCAGCAGTTGCAGCCTCACTGACAGCTTACATGGGCAGGGAACTGAAGCAATCTTAAAGTACCTCTGATGGTTTAACAGTAATAAATATATGACAGATATGAAGAGGAAAAGTAATTAGGCAAGTGGAAAAGGAAATATGTAGAATCTCCTAAAATATCAGTTACTAGTTGGCAATTATTAGCCCAGGCAATGCTGTTATCTCACATAGGTAAGTTGCAATGCTACCTTGCCATGTTTTGCTAACAGCAACATAGGAAAACAAGTTTTGCTTTAAACTTTTGAACTTGGTTAAAAAAAAAAATTAAATTCACACAATGTACTGAACAGTATTAAGAAATGCATGATCTATATGAAAAATTTCGTGAGTTACTACTACCTGCTCTCATTTTCTTCTAGTAAGACTTGAACACAACAGTCAGCTCTACCAATGTGGAAGGTGTTCTTTAGAGTATTGTCCTGACATTTCTGTTTAAATGAAAATAGTATGCTGCAAAACAGCTTACAACAACATTAAGCTGGCCAGAAGAGAACTCAACTATTTGAACAGGATATTTATTGCAAACTATCACTACTTTGCAGATCAACTACCATTAATTTCCATGTAATAATTGTTTTTCCTTTCCTCACTTATACAGGATCTACCTTAAAGGACTTACTGGGACAGCGGGTAAAATAAGCAGTATAAGCCAACCAGGAAATGATTTTAGCACAAAGGATGCAGACAATGACAAATGTATTTGCAAATGTTCACAAATGCTAACAGGAGGTAGGAATGGTGTATTTTTTTGTTTGTTTCTTGGTCTTCCTATATTTATTGGCACTGAAAATGTCTACGAGATAAATAGTGATAATTTTGACTTAATAAATTTTGACCATTGAAGAAGTCCAAAATTCACAGACACGAACACTGGTACTGTGACTCCAAATGAAATATTTCTCATTTGACAGAGATTAAAGTAAAACAAGAGAAGTTAAAACTGGAAGAGAAAAAGTGCCTCAAGTTGGGGTACAAGATAGTCTGTGATAGTGGAACTAATCAGACACAGCACATTCTTCTTCCAAGGGATAACATTCAGAGATCAAAACACTTAACTCCCCCCAAGAAATCTGTTTTACAGATTCAGTTTGCCAGTAAAATGGCTCCTGATGCTTTAAACACAAACCCTTTCCCTAACTATCCTAACAGAAGAAAATCCCCAAAAGCTTCTGTACACAGTACATGCCACAGAAGGACACAAGTATTTAATTCCATATTTAAATATAGTTATGAAATGGCAAAGGTACATGACATATATGAGATATCAGTGTTTTTCCAATGATTGTTAACTAATCATTGGAGTTTTAGGTGGTATTTTTTTCTTGAACCACACAAGCTGGTATAATTTGTCAATCTGGAATTCCACATTCTGAAATGTAAACAACTGCTTTGGAAATTTGACTTCTCTTCCTGTTATCTCTTACGCAGAGGTTCCTTTCCCTATAGCCCAAGTTGCAAGACAAAAAACAGCTTCTGTTTATCCAAAAGGATAATTGGATTACTGCCCTGCAAAACAGAACCACACATTATCGCCATCATAACAAAAGTATAAAAATATTATCTTATTAATAAAAATAAATTTTCATTATGACCCACTAACAGGTCAGGACCATAAGGATCCAGACTAAGTTGGGGCTGCTTTTTAATCCTTTTCCTTCTTATCACATTTCAGCAGAGGTTTTGAACTGATCTGCACAGAGGGCTGAAGCAGATAACTGAATTAATACTCTAAAAAGAAAGAAGTACAGGAATTTATCAAAGAGCACATAAAAACCCTAAAACGACTCAATCTTATTATAGTTCAAGCCAAGTTCTACCAAGTTCTCAGACTGTCAATGATCATGTTTCATATTGATAATAAATTAAGCTGGATTGACCACCCTTCTCAGTTTTAAATTACACTGTATTACATAAGCTTCAAGAATACATAATCTATAATTTTTTTTTTTTTTTTGAGTTACAGGCAAGTATTTTATACTGATGCTTCCAAATGATAAGAATGAAAAAGTGGATTTAGATTTCTTTCTTATTTCAGGACAATAGAGTGTCCTTATATACTATTTTTAAAGTTACCTCTGCTGATGTTTTTGTTTTCTGTCTTGCAGGATGGTGGTTTGATGCATGTGGTCCTTCTAACCTCAACGGAATGTATTATCCCTTACGACAGAACAACAACAAGTTCAATGGTATCAAGTGGTACTACTGGAAAGGCTCAGGATACTCTCTCAAAGCCACAACTATGATGATTCGACCAGCAGATTTCTAAATGGCTTTTGCATGATGTGAATTATGTATTATGTAGTCTTCAAAGACTTCATTTGCCGAGCACATAAACACACATCTGCAACTTGTCTCATTTTCCAGCCCAGAAAACGTGCTAGTATTTTGAAGGGATCAGTTCAGTACAACTCCTGAATTGCAATAGCCTTGATCAGCTAAATCCCATATTATTCAACCAGACACAAAGTCTAAAGGATCAGCCTGATAGAACAGTGATTTGGCCAAACAGCTGAATAAAAAGAACATCCAAGAAACTGTCAGCCAACTTAAGGACTGTGTTTTACTGATCATTTATGTTCTGTATTTGTTAGTAAATAACTGGAACTGTGAAAAATAGTTTTAGAAATATGTATTTTGAGTCATCACTGAATTTTAAATATTACTCAAAACACTTAACTAGATCTAGAATTATTTATCTGTGTGTCATGTTTGCCTTTTATGTACATACAAAAAAATACCATCCTGTAATTAGCTCAGTTCTGTAGTTAAAGAATACATTCCTTCCCCTTATAGTCTCCTGAACAACTTCTTACACTTATAAGGGATGTTTCCCAATAGCCTGTATTAACAGAGGACAAATAGCATTTAAGTACTTTGCATTTATACTTGGGAAATACTATGTACAAAAAAAAAATTAATAATAAATCACCACTTCTTTCTTTGTACTTCCTACAGTCACTATCTTTAAGTTACAAAAAGTTCTGCAAATTACAATGTAGTATGTAATACTTTATATTTTTATCAAGATTGGATTTTTTCCTTTCGTCATCATTTACCTGTAAAATAACTGATTTATAAACTGAGACAGTGGCATTAACACCAGGTGTCCAGTTGTCTATGACAATCAGTTAGTACCTGGTGCTGTGGTACATCTATACATGTTGTAAAAATAATCTAGCTGAAAAACATTTGCATGTTCTTTGATACAATACAAAATTCAATTTATGCTCATGACTTAAGATACAAATTACTATATTTAAAAAATATGAAAAAAGAACCAAACTGAAAGTTAGCCAACATTATACTGTTGTGGGTAGGCCCTTAATGTATACCCCAATGTGAATAAATTACTGGGTGATTTTTGCCTTTAAAAAAAAATTGTTACTATATACTTTAAAATTCTGTACACTGCAGTTCAGATTGACAAGACATTTCTTCATAAATGACACACTGAAAAGAGTCCATCTTTCACCCTTTAGATATTTATACACATTGATAAGGTCTCTCTTCAGTCTTCTCCAGGCTAAATAGTCCCAGCTTTCTCAACCTTTCCTCATAGGAGAGATGCTTTAGTCCCCCAAACACCTTCCCTGCACTCTGCTGGACTTTTCTCCCTGCCTCTCTTGAGCTGGATGAGTCCAGAACTGAACTGAAGTAAGCCTGGATCCAGTAGTGACCCCTGGGGAACACTGCTGGCTACAGGCCTCCAACTCAACCCTGCAGCACTGATCACAACCCTCTGAGTCCTGTCACTCAACCAGCTCTCAATCCACCTCACTGTCCACTCATCTAACCCACTCTTACAAGTTTCCTAATGAGGCTGTTATGGGAGCCAGTGTCATAAGGCTTCGTGACAGCAAGGTAGATGACTTCCACTGCTTTTACCTACTTAGTAGTTTTAAAAGCCCAGAGTAATTTTCCATCAACAAAGTCATTTTCAGGGCTGAAAATATTGAGTCTGTGACATAAGTAATCTTTCTGTTAAGCAATAACATGCCTCTACAGTTCATATAAGCACAGATAGAAATAAAATATGGCACAGATAAATGAAAAGACATTTATACTTAAATAAGGGGCTAGTTTTTTCAGACGTTAATTGGCAAATCAATTTTTGCATTCATGCACACCAAGGTTTTTGCACACACTTCAAAAAGTAGTGTACTAAGAAGAAAATAACTCCTTACACTAGTTGGTTTAAAAAATATATTTTTCTAATATATTTTTCTTCTTCACAAAGCCTATTTAGAGGGCCAATCATTTTCCAGATAAAAGAAAGCTCACAAGATTAAAGGGCCATTAAAATTTACAGGAGCTGCAGGGAAGCTGGATGAAAGCTCATACGGTTCTTCTGAGATCCAAAGGCCCAATTCCAAAGATGACAGAACCTAAAATAAAGTTGAACACTTATAATTGCTAAAATAGCAAACTCTTTGAATGTCTAATTAGAAATAATTGCAGTTGAATTAGTTGCTTTGATATTTCATTTACTCAAACTAAAAGATCTGCTGAAATAGCAAGCAATTGGAAAGATGCAAATTTTTACACCTGATAAAAACTGTTAAAATACCAAAGTCATATTCGAATACACACACAGCTATGTTAAATTTTAAAACTTGGAAGAATATTATATAAAAGTCAGTGATACATAAAATTGGAGCAAAGATTTGAAAAGGGAAGTCATAACAGTTCTGTTCTCTTGGTTCAGTTAAACCTTGGCCCATTTTCCATCCTGACATGGTCCCTGTGAATGGGAACACCCATCACAGAGTCACAGACTGTCAGGGGTTGGAAGGGACCTAGAAGATCATCTAGTCCAAGCCCCCTGCCAGAGCAAGGTCACCTAGACCAAGTCACCCAGGAACACATCCAGGCAGGTCTTGAATGTCTCCAGAGGAGACTCCACAAACTGCCTGGGCAGCCTGTTTTGATTGTTGTGATTATCTTTTAATCACTGTATAAATCAACTTTAACAGAACCAAGAAATAACTTCTAATACAATTCTTAGAGACATGCTGCATGAAAATAATTTGTTTGTAAATAAGCTTGATCAGGAACAGATGTACCATGCTGTGCAATGTGTACATCATGTCCTTATAATACCAAAATGATGTTTGTACCAAAAGTAACTGGCAAACAATCCAAATAGATTAAAACATAAATCCAAAAGATTAGTTATGACTAACTAATCCCATTTCATTTTCCAGGCCAATTCTACAGTAACAACCTCTATCAATCCTTGCAGTATTTAGAGAATTTTGTTTAGAAAATAATTTTGTTTATTTTAACAGAAGATGGATTAATGGTTGTCTATCGTGGTTCTGGAATTGAGTACAAAGGCATTATATCTACTTTCCTAGATCAAAAGAGAATGAGATACAGAGTTCATTAACAGGTCCTGCAGTCCTGAGGTCACCACTCACTAAAACATTTGTGGACACAAAGGCAAGAGCTCTCCATTCTAAGTCATTTAAAGTTTGCTTCTGAGTTTGTCAAAGACAAATTTTCAACCAGTGAATTTTCATAGCAACACAAAAAAAATGCTTCAAATTAACGTAGAACAAAACCAAGTTATGACTTACAATATTCTTATTGAGTAAACTACTTATTCTTGTTGGCTTATCTTCATATTAAACAGTTCCTTAGAATGTCAAAAAGGACTAAGAAAAGGTGATCTACTTTAGAATATAAAAGTGTTTCAGAATACTTTAGAATGTAAAAGTATAAAAGCTTTCCTTTGCATATTCATATCAGTTGTGCTCTCGTATTCACAGTATATAGGAAAATTTGTGTCAAACATCAATTTCTCAAGGATCTGAAAACACACTGTTTGAAAATTATTTGAAGTCTTTTACCCATCCAGTTAGAACACTGAATGATCATATGGTGTTTGTACTCAAATAAGTAATCTTGAATTATGTTAATGGAGTGCTACAATGATTAAATGTCTAAAGTAAATTTGATATTTTTTTAAAATCCACCTTTAAAAAAATAATAATCATCTACAGGTAACTTTCCTTATTTGTTTTCCCCTGTATTTAACTGTTTTTTCACTGTGCATCAAAATATCTAAGCACTCCTTTTCATTTTTTACCAATGCTGAACACAAGTTTTAGAACAAAACAGAAATATACTAAAACAGTATGTATTTAAAAAAAACAACAACAGAATAATGTGACTTGTGAAATGGTTTGTTCAGCCTTTAATCTGTCCCAAATTAATGCATGTGACATGAGTTTCTCACCCATGAGATAAGACTTCAGGCATTTCTAAAACACAGACTGAGGTACAATACAGGAATACTTTGGTCAGATGAAGTAAGACTGTAAGTGATGGTAACAGCTGTAACTGAACTAAATCTAGATAAACCTAAATATCCGAACATTGCACCCCATTGTATGTAGCATGGACACATAGTTACATAGTTGAAATTTCACCTATACAAAGTAAGTTTAATTTATTCTGTAGTAAAATTTAAAAAAGATTTCTTACCCATTCATAAGAAACAATCCAACAGCCACGAGCAATTCCCAGCATAACATTCAAGGTACAACGAGGACTCCCTGTAACTACATGACTTGTGGTTTCACATACATCATCTGAGAATGAAAAGTCTCCAAGTTTATTCGCCACCTGAATTACTGTATTTTGCTTCCTAAAAAGAAAAAACACAACAATACAACGTTGCAGGGATATGCAGATTATAAAAACATATACACAACATAAATTAACTCAAACTCACTTCATTTCTTTCCTTGCTAATAATTTCTTATCCTTTTCTCACTAAGCCTCTACCCATTTGTTAGCCCTAAATTGATTAGCCCTACCACAGAGTGCAAACAGACCCTTTTCTGTCATCACACAATCGTATCTACTTGCACATCAAAGCTTTTTAGTCCCCCATGTCTATCTTGTCTGTTTAAATAGAAGCTTTTGAGTTTGGAATTATCTAACATTGTGTACAATGCCTAGTATAACAGATCCTCATTCTTGGTTGCTTTTGTAGCACTATCAAAAAGGTACTACTGAAGTAAACATTTAGACACAGTACTCTTTAAGATGTTCTCACTAGGAAGCATCATATTTTCAGCATCTGAATAAAATGCTGTGTTTAAATTTGGAGAGAAGTCCTAAAGTTCTGCCTTGCTACCTCTATATCTGAGCCAAAGTTTCATTTACATATTCACTTATCCTTGAATACAATTATAATTAAATATATAAAGTCCAGAATGGCCACCTATAACTGGAATTCTAATAGGAGTTGTCTGCATGGCTTTGCGATTGCACATAAATATATTGTGAGAACAGTGAAATCTTGGTATCACTTAGAGAAGTCCAGTTGTTCAAGAACTGAATCCAAGAGATGCTGCAGAAACAAGAGTATATTTATTGTAATGTATACTTCTAATTATGGTATTTATATTTTGATAGTGTACCTTTTTTGGTTTATTTTTGGTTTCCCCCAAAATTTCAGTATTTTAAGTCCAGGTTTTTAAGTAAACATCCTTTCAATCTTAAATCTTGTCCAGTGAATAAAAGTTGCCTGAGCAGTATTACACAGTAATGACCATTAAAGTCTCCATCACACACACAGATAAGACAGACATTAATATTAGCAGGATCACAGAAATATAAACTGAAACATAATGTTATCAAAAGATACATGTAAGAAGAGGTTTTGAAAATCTTAGGTAAAAATTACTTGTAGGTACATAAACATGCACAAATACATATACATAATGATTTTAACTTTGTAGAAAAAGTAAATTGACTTTTTTACAGCAATTTCAAACTAGGTTCTTGCGGTGCTTGTATAGTACTGGCTCTAAAGCAGATCCTGATGTGCCTGTTCAGAATGCACAGAACAATATCTTTACTCACAATTTTTTATAAATGAAATGTCGTGGAAGTTTTACTAATAACACCACTACTTTTGCCAAACCTGGGTTAAAAAAAAAAAAATACTATAAACTAAGATCAGAGCAGCTTGAGATCGTACGGCTGTTTCAGGGTAGAAATATTTGTTAATAGTTCCTTAATACCTTATCTATAGGAAAGTGAAAATACTGAATCTAACAAATCAGGAGACCTGCAGCCTGTCCCGACATCACCCTACAAAGTATGCTTTTATGCTACAACACATAATGTACAAGATGGTGTAGTAAGCATTCTGGGCAAATGTTCTGTCAGTGCCCTTCGCAGTGATTCAAAGGCTCAAGAATGTGAAAAGATGTATACAAAAGGTAGATACTGAAATAAATTCAATTTCTTCCAAACTATTATTTCATTTGTATTCAGAACTGCACATTTTTTGCAAGACGAAGGTCGTTTGCTAAGTAGACAACATTTTGTTTTATTGCTTCAGTAAAACAAGCAATCCTCTTTAATTACCGAGCAGAAAACTTAGCCAAACTATGTTTTAATTTTCAGTTGTACATTTTTCAAGTTAAATGCTTTCCCCCTGCTATGCAATTTTTCTTCCATGCTCTTTACATCTGTTTTACTTTACATTTTGCTTTTATTGCAAAAACATTTTTTTGAGTTAGCATTTTCTTTTCTGACCCGCACAGAGACATCTGGTGAGCATCACTATGAGTTCTAATGCACATTTGTAGCAAGATTAGTATTAATAAAACAGTGGAAAAGGTGGTATTAACTGCTCCTTGTATTTATCATTAATCTCTGAATTCTGAACAGTTGCATATCTGCACTCCAAATCAAAACACACTTGTTTCTGAATTATTTTTTAGGCATGGAATACAGTCTGTGTTATAAATGACATGCTTCAGCTTTTCTTTATACTTAGGAGCATAGTTGCATTAAGTGTCACTCTATAGTCTGCCAACGACAAGACGTTTCCAAGTCATCCGAAATAGAGAACATGCATTTTACTGGCTGAATGGAAATATAATCTGTAAATCTTCCCAGGATTTAGGAGACAATGTCATACTTCTTGTATGTTAACTGATCAGAGTCACAAAAAATGATTAGAGGGCTGGAGCACCTCTCCTATAAGGACAGGCTGAGAGAGTTGGAGTTGTTCAGCCTGAAGGCTCTGAGGGGACCTTATAAGTGACCTTCCAGTACCTGAAAGGGGCCTATAAGAAAGCAGGGGAGGGTCTATTCACAGGGTTTTGTAGTGACAGGTCAAGGGGTAATGGCTTTAAGCTAGAAAAGGCTAGATTTAGGTTAGACAATAGGAAAAAGTTCTTTAACATGAGGGTGATAGATGATAGGAATGGGTTGCCCAGAGAGGTGGTGAAGGCCTCATCCCTGGAGACATTCAAGGCCAGGCTTGACAAGGTTCTAAGCAACCTGACCTAGTTAGAGTTATAATGGTAATTGCAGGTGGATGGACTACATGACCTTTAGAGGTCCCTTATAACCCAATACATTCTATGATACTATGATCTACACCCCAAAAGAGACATCCAACCTCAAAATATATTCTGTATTTCTTTATTTGAAGTGACAATCTTCAGTCCTGCTAGTTAGTACATGAGCCAAAAACAGAGATATGTGTAGCATTGGGATATTCAAGTATCAGATTAATTTCCCTCTGCTTTTTCCTAGGAAGGTTGTAATGATGATTCAAAACTTTAAAGTTGTTTCTAGAAACTATCTATATATTGTGCTATGTTAATCTTTTCAAGTAATTGTGGCTCTTAACTGAAAATAATTGGTAATTGTAATGAATGATTGCTATACAGAATTTTTAAACATCAATTATTCAAAGCTGTAATTCATGGTCTGTCTGGCCTTTCTCCTCTTATCAGTCCTTCAATACTGGTATTTTTCATTTCCTCTGACTGCAAACTCAATTTAGTGTCATTTTCTGACCAAATTCAGTACCTCTGAAAGATGTGAAAAATGCACTCTTCCTAACTAAATCAACACTACCATGGGGAAAGTTGAAAAAACAAAGCAAGCTATCAGAAGACAGAAAAATAAGATGACATAATAGCCAACAACTATATTAGAAAAAATAATAATGAAAAAACTACCCATGTGAGAATACAAAACTGTGTAGCAAGGGACAGATTTCACAGTAATCTGCAACTTCAAAAGGCAGATTTATCTGGCTATGATCATTAGCAGAACTAGAGACTGACCGTCTGGTAGGACAAACAAAGATCAAGGAGAAAGTATGTTCCTTCCCACTGCTTTGACTGCAAGCAAAAATTTGCAAGTAAAGTGATACTGTCATATCCTATAAAAGATATTGATCACCTCTCATATCCCTTTAAAAATATGAAAACTTTTTATTTGAATAAAAGTGGCAGTTAACTAGTTATTCATAATGGGTCTCTCTGATCTGTTTAAAGTTATCTGTTTAAAGCATCACAAAATGTTTACATTTGTGATGCAACAGGAGCTATGATAAATGTAATAATTTTTGTGACATTAAGCAATGAAATTATTACTCAACCATCATATGAAAAGATTAACAGCACTGTAACTACCTTGTTTGAATAGTCTATTTCTTTATGATTTGTAGTTATTTCACTTTTTACTCCCTATGCAAAGCAACAAAGAATTACATATTCAATTCCATGGAATAATTGAAAAATGCATCACCATGTGTCATGGGTTTATCCTATCCCAGCAATCCAGTATCATCAGCTTAGATTTCTAGACCAGGGAAGCCACCTGCTGACATTCATAGGCATTAATTCAGTGTTCATCCTTATCAACTCTGTATAGGAAGAACCTTGATCTTAGCCTCAGTTATGGGCTATGGTGTCTCAAAACTAAGAAGTTCCAACCTATAAGCCAGTTTTATAAATCTATCTTTATTAATTGCATTTGACTATGTAGAACACATCAAACCTCCTGGGGGTTTTGGATTGGTGGTGGCATTTTAAATCCAAAAAAACCCTGCTCTGACTTCATGGCTTTCGTTAGTTGGCAGTACAATTTAAGATAACTTAAATGTCTTCCATGTTAAGGGTAGAATAAACATGCCTAAATAAACACCACAAAGAAAATATGAATACTTCAAGTCTAAAATCGTGATACAAAAATATTCAAAGTCAATCTTGATTTTAACTTCAGCTAAAACAAAATACAAGAAACTCAACCTGCATGCTAATTTTAAGAAAACAAATGCATAACACAACAGCATAGCAGAAAAATATAAAATCTACACCTTGATACATATTCAGGAAATGTTAGTGAATAAGTTGTGTTGTTCACTGTAGTGTACACTGAAGTGAACGAGTTATAATTGGAGTTTCAGTTCAGACATTGTCTAGGAATCTAACTCAGCAACCATCTGAAATTATTTTAAGTGGTATTAGATACCAAACTCCTTTTCTATCTAAAAAACCTGCAATTTACACTGCTACTTCAAATTGAGAGATTTTCAGATAAATAATGAATGTAACCAATTACACTTACAACAGATTCCCAGACTATGCATTACATTATCACCAGCAATATGGTAAAGCCTTATATTGGAACTGTTCAGTACAAAACTGCATATACTCTACAATGACTAATTTAAAGGTACTTTTTTAGATATAAAAGATCTGGTGATTGACAGTCACATCTCTGGAAACAGCAGTCCATTCAATTAGCTATGAAATAGCATTTCTTTGTATTTTTTAAACAAACTTTAAGATTTAAATAAACATTAGAAAAATATGAATAATACTATGATTTAATGAAAGCATTTTAAAAAACATTTGTGCTATTTCTTCTATACACTTTTTGCTTTGGGCAAAGAAACAAACTAAAACTTTCTATTTCACTTCCACACTGTCAAACATTAGCAAAATGTTGCAATATTTAAGCAGCAGCCATAAAGTGTTGATTGAAGTTGATTTATACATTCTACATAAAAGTTACAATTCTTAGTTATACAAACAATATATATGTATATAGTTAGGACCAAAAAAGTAAACAAAAACATCAGTAACAAGCAGTAAGATGCAGGCAAACAGTAAAATAATTTTAACCCAGAGAAGATCACTGTTCCATGGAGATTAATATCCCACCTTCAGGATGTTTAAAATTTTGAACAGCCTTGTAATTTCTTCTGCTCACAACTTTTACATAAAAGATGATCAAAATCTGTGATCAAACTCTCTGAAACTCCCCTAACAGCTACCAATTAAACATCTAATTTACTGCATAAAATTAGTTACCTAAGACATCTTTCAGCGCTTTAGGATTTCCCATTCCCAAAAGAATTCAGTGCTCATTTTAGTTGTATAACTTGTTACTTACAGATAAAAAGTAGTATTTGCTTTCCTGATCAGTTTTATATTACTTAGAATATATAATACTCTAATAATATATTTATTTTTCTAAAGGCATTTTTACAAGGCTAAAACACCTTAATAAGATTCAGTGCTGACCCCATTTTCTCACTTTTGCTTTTACATCCAATCTGAGCTCAAATAGTAAGTTAAGAAATTTAGCTTTACCTAAATCTAGAAGAAAATACTCCATAAATCTTTATTCTGCAGAAACACACACTGGAGATAATCCATCACAAAACAAAAAAAAAATCCTGCTCCATTTGCTAACTCCTCCAAAATGGACAGGCATCTTTTCAGGGTACTTCAGTGGCTTTTCAACTGTAAAAGTCTGTGCTGGCTTCCCAACTCATCACCTTTTTGGTACATAAAGGCACTGAGTTATTATTTCAAAAAGAGGAGGTTAAAAAACAAGTATGTCGAGTTAAACTGACCTTTTGGAGTCTTCTACTTTTTCTTAATGCCCCACTGTGCTTATTCTTTTGCTCATTAAAATCTTTGCAGGAGCCATCAGTAACATGGCATTCTGAAACTTCATTTTCATCACCTAGAAACCAAATTTAGAAACTTGAAATGAAAAATGCAGTCTTGAGAAATGAAACTACCACCATCATTTTATCATAGCAGGTAAGAGCTATGCACAATTAGGATCCCCAAGTTAGTTTTATCAGTTGTTTTTCCACTGTATCTCAGTTACAGGAAAAGGAATGACACTCAAGCATCTGATTACATCTTTCAGTATATGATTTTGTTAATAAAAATCCTAATTTCCAATATTTTGAAAGTCATATATTGAATACAAGTAGAGAATCAGCTCAATTGCTTTCTTTTTAGTATAAAATTTGCAATTTATCTGAATACAGAAATACGTGTTTGAAGCATCATGGGTAGATTTTTCATTTCTTATTGTATTGTCAGTGCTTTCAGTACACACTGATTATCTGAAATGACCTGCAGGTCTGAAAGATAATTTTCAAACCCTTTCCATGCAAATCCAGCAAGCTGTTAGCAGCCAAGGATTGTGTCCACATGTAGGCATATGAATCCTGTTTTTTATAAAACCACACCATCCATAAGAATGGACTCTAATGTTGCTGCTAAAAAGCAGTGGGTTTGATCATATATTTTGTGAATTAACATATATTTAATTCTTCAGCAATGTCAGGATGACTTTTATAAGCACTAAATAATGAACCTTTGAATAATTTGAGAAATTAGCTTGCTTGCATAAAATGAAAAACTTTGATCTATCTTTTGATCAATGAAGTTTTAATTACCAAAGTTTTAAGTAGATCATTTTCCCAAAACTTAATTCAACAGACTCTACTTTAGGACATTTGTTAATTTTTCATTTCAAAGAAATGCATGAGATCAGTTAAAGAAAGTTAATAATTACTGATTAAAGTGGCCCAAATTCAGCTCCTCCCAAATAAGCTGCTTCTGATTAATTTTGGAAAATTCTGAAGGGTACTATCCATATTTACAAGTCTGACTGCATATATAACTAAGAGTCACTTGGTTTTCCTCTGTCAGCTACTTAATCTTTGAGGTGACAGAACAACAACAAATTGCTACACAAAAATTGATGACATTTTCCATGACTGGTTACGTATTTTAAAATTATAACCTTTAGTCAAAATGTAATCACTCTGAATTCACAAGTTTCATGTGAATTTACACAGTATTACAGTAATTTGTGTAATACAAGTAAATCTGGCTTTTGGGTACAACCTATAAACTCAATATATAAATACAAAATGTAACAAAGAGAACTAATTACTTAACTGTTTTATTTAGTAATGCAATAAAGCCTATCATCTTCAATCACTGAGCAAGACTGCAGGTAGGAGAAAGATCTTCTCACACACACCCCCCTTAGAAATTTAACTCCTTTTACATGAAAAAAAGAATTTTAAAAAATATATTTTGAATCTTAAAAAAAGCCTCAACAGCCACAGGACTTCAAAGGAGATGATCTACTCCATTGCTTTAGCCCAGGCAGATGTGGGCAGAGTATGTGTCTATCAATTTCCATTAAGTTATTTCAACCACTATATAAGGACCATCCACTGTTCTGGGGGTTGGATATTTTTTATTTTTTTTTTTGAGGTGTGGTTTGCCAGGCAAGCAGTGAGGAGTGTGGTAATAATTCCTTTTGCCACTTTTAGCTTGCATGCTAAAGCCCCATAGCTCTTTTTCCACTTTGGGATTAAAGTCTCAAGACATGCATGCTTGGACCTCTTTCCACTTATGGTTCATTCTCATTTACAGGAAAGCAAGCAAAGGGGACACAGTTCATAATCTCCTCCAATTATCAGCCTAAAGATTACATGGATCCCATAAAAAAGGATAATTCTTTGCAATGCAGTTCCTGCTTCTTGTCTCCTGATTCAAGCACTTTCCAGTTTTGCATCCTGTAGTTCTCAAGCTTCACTTTCTATTGCCTGCTTTTCCCTGACTGCTTCTTTGCTCAGTCATAAGTAAGGAGTTTTCATCTTTAGTAGCTTTTCCTGATTTGGGGTTTTTTTTAGATAAAGTTAACACAGCTTTTGATGAAATTCCATCTACTGTTAGTTATCCCTAAATTTAGTTAAAATACACAGTTAGTGCATTTCACCATGGTCCATTACATCCCAAAGTTCTCATTGCTCAATGACTGGAGGAAAAAAATCAATTACTCTAATAGTACTCTGAAGTATTATAACAAATCAGAGTGACTTTAATTTGCAATTTAAGCTTCTTCATTTATCACCAGTGTGAAGTTTTGAACTATAATATAATCAAAATTCCAGCTGATATTTGAGTATAAGCAAAGTAATCGTTAAGCAATTAGATAGCTTTTGTCCAATCAAATCAATCATGTCTATTTAGTAAAAAAAATAACAGTATACTGTTCTGCTTGAAGGGTATCACAGCAAAGTGTCACTGAAATGAAGCTATATAATATCTTCTATTTTGTACTTATCCACAGTTACTTACCCCAGCTATGAAGAAAATAAGACTGAATTTGTCATCATTTGTAATCCTTCAGGTACACATGCACAGAATGTTTAGTAACTTCTAGTATAATTGCAGTTATTATCCCACTACAGGCAAAACCTAAGTTTTTTGTATTCAGAACACAATTGCTTGAAGTCTTCTGAAAACTTGCGTGCTCACCAGGTTCTCAAGTGTTCATAGACACTCCTACTAAACCCACTCATTAACTTGCACAAAAGATAGTATTACTGTATTTCCATAAATTGATATTCATGACAGAGAAAAGTCACCATTTCCCCCACTTTGCAACTGCTAAAATTTAGGCACTGACATGAAAAAGCCAGTTCACAGCACGTATTGATTACAGACCACTGAAATTTATCAGGTATGTCTGGTTTAATCAGAAGGATAGAAAATTTTTATTATCTCCAGAAAGAAAGCTGAGAAAGAAAATGTGAACCTTAGCAGGAAAGCATCTTTTACTATAACACCTAATTAATTTCAACTCTTGTATCTGTGATGGTTCTCTACTTGATTTATGACTTGGAATAAGACTGAAAGAAGTAGCCATGTTTACACCTGTGCTGCTCAGCAAAACAACTGGACAGCCTTCAGTGTACCCTTACAAACCTCAAGTGTGCTACAGCATACAAATTAGGACTTAAACATTAGTTTCAGGTTAGCCTGCATATTACACTTCTAGTTTAAAATCAGATGTTCCAAGTAGTTTGTGGAATGAAATATGATTTTTTATTTTTTTGCTATTAAATACCCCAGGCAAGAAAAAAAGTTTTATATTTAAATTATATATTAAATTTTATATGGATACTTATTACTCCTAACTACATGTATATGATGAGTGAAAATAATTCTTTAACTTTTAAAAATAATGTATTGTATATACCTGGTTTCAAATTACGTACAACATACAAAAATACAAAATAATTTGCCATTTATTTACAGGGACTATTTAACAAATATACTATTTAACAAATAGTTTACATTCAAGCAAAAAAAAAAAAGGACTCATATTTAATAAAAAGCAATTATTCCACTGAAGTATAACAGTAGTAAGTTTAAAACAAGATTTTAATTTTCTTCCACAAAACATGCATTATTAAGAAATTACAACTCATCTTTCATTGATTCCCTCAAATATGTGACGTTCTATTTGACTACCCAATAGATACAAGAAGCTGAATAGATTTCATTTGGGAAAATTAAAATCACTAGAAACACAAATTGAGACTTAGAAGCTCCTAACAAAAAGGGTAAAAAGACTAAACATTAAATAACATAGTTTAATACTGTTCATTTTTCCTCTCTTCCCAAATCTGTTGTTCAGAGAGAAAATAAAAGCATAACATGCAAAAACATTGATCATAATTAATAATTTAATTACCAGAATTTATAAGTTAATAATTGAATTTAGGTATGCCAGTTAATTTCAGAGATAGAAGTAGTAAACCTTTTCTTCTTCCCCTCATTTTCATTAACTTAGTGAAAAAAAAAAGACATTACAAATACATAATTTAATTATCATATATAGGAAAAGAATGATAGAATGGTAGGGGTTGGAAGGGACCTCTGGAGGTCAGAGTCCACCACCCCTGCCAGAGCAGGATCACCCAGGGCAGGCCACACAGGAACAGATCCAGACAGGTTTTGAAAGTCTCCAGAGAAGGAGACTCCACAACCCCTCTGAGCAGCCTGTTCCAGGCTCTGTCACACTCACAGTGAAGTTTTTCCTCAAGCTAAGGCAAAGCTTCACATGTTCCAGTTTATGATCACTGCCCCTCATCCTATCACAGGGCACCACTGAAAAGACTCCCTCCTCTTACCACCTGCCCTTCAGACATCTGTAAACATTCGTAAGAACCCTTCTCAGTCTTCTCCAGCCTGAACAGCCCCAGGTGTGTCAGCCTTTCCCCTTAAGAGAGATGTTCCAGTCAGAGGACCACTTTACCACTCCTCAAAACATAAGCAGGCTATAATGAGTGGTCATCATGGATTCACCCAGGAGAAATGATGCCTTACCATTCTGATAGCCTTCTACGATGGCACAGCTGGCTGGGGAGATGAGGAGAGAGCAGATGTTGTCTACCTTGACTTCAGCAATGTTTTTGCCACCAGCTCCCATAACAACCACATAGGTAAACTCAGGAGGTATGGGTTAGATGAGTGACCAGTGAGATGGATTAAGAACTGGCTCAAAAACTGAGCTCAGAGGGTTGTGATCAGTAATGCAGAGTCTAGTGGGAAGCTGGTAGCTAGTGGTGTTCCCTTGGAGTCAGTGCTGGGTCCATTCTTGTTACACATGGAGATGTTTGCTGGTGATACATTCTACCATTCTACAATTCTGTGAAACTTCCAAATGGCCAAAACCCATATACAGTGGATTCAGACATCTATGGGTGTACATTTATGTTTGCATAAAATATACCTATGTCAGATTTTTTTTTTAAAAAATATAATTATGTTCTCCAGGTATTAAAATACAGATGTATTGAATCCAGAGTATCAGCCCAAAGTTTTGCAACTTATTATCCACAGATAGAGGCACATTCACCATTCACCATTTCAGAATTTTCTAGGGAAAACACATGACTAAAATATATAATTACAAAGATTTAACCCTATGCAAAGTTTCACAAACAGCTCTGAATATCAAAATGTGAAAGTGATTACTCCAATGCAAGTTATGGGCATTTTTGAGGGAATTTCCTGATATTCAATATTCCAGTATACATTTACACTAAAATAGCTGAATAGGTCAAAACAACTTGAAAACATGCAAATACAAAAAATACTCTTCAAGTTGTTATTAAAAACAAGGATCAGTTCCACATAAAAAAGCCATGGTTTGAAAAGATGCTTACATTGCAACTCCTGCATATGCCCTCAAATGTCTTATTCAATCTTCATCATAGCACAAGTTAGAAATAGGTTGGGTTTTTTTTCCCCTGTAGAGATTTTACACCCTCAAGTGCAATTAATCTAAAGTAGTAATTTTACTTAATGAAATAAAAATAATTTTAACAAAGGATCCTGTGATGAGGAGTTACCATTTATAAAGGCATCATAACATTTAAAATAGAAGGACTTTAGTTTCTTAAACAGATTTTGAATAGCAGCAGGAAGTTTATAGAATAGCAGGCATTAGGGGAAAAAGATGCTTACAAACATTTGTTGCATTTTGAGCAGTTTCTTATTTTCTTGGTAATTTTGTGTTTGTAACATATGGGAAAACAAATGTCTGTTGTTTTGGATCCCACTCATTTTGCTCAGAAATAGTCAATACTATAGCATTTTCTTCCTTTGGTGTACTGAAATATTTTTCCCTTAGGAATGATAGTTCATTTTGCAATTAATTTGGATTAGTATAACTAATGCAGTATGATAGCTTTTCATTTTCCAGCTCTGTGTAGCAACTTTCCAGTAGTGTGAGTACAGTAATTCACATTGGTTCTATAGGATATTTCACAAGCCTGCTGAGGCAGCCTATTCTCATCACCAGGATCTAGAGCTTCTGCAGTGTCAGCTTTTTCACTATTTGACATATAATTTAATGGCACACTTCCAGAATGTTCAGCAGGTTTGAAATTTTTCTTTACTGAAACCTCACTTGCTGGAATAGAGTTTTTCACACTATTCTTCAAAGTATCTTGTGGCTCAGAGAAACTCACATCAAGTGAGGCCATGCTTGTAGAAGAGTCTTTGCTACAAACATCAAAAGAATTAAGGGATTCCTTTGGTACTTGTACTTCATTTTCACTCATATCAGATGATGAAAAGAAGTCTTCATAAGAAGTATCTTCAGTGCAAAAAGACTTGTTACATGTAGTAATTGCTTCCAAGAACTCTTTAGACCCTGATGCACCTGGTTCTGAAGTCGCTAGTTTCACACTAGGTGGTGTTTCTACTTTCTTTCTCTTCTGAAGAATACACCTGTTAACTGGGAAGCTTCTATCCAATGAAGATGTATTTAAGTCTTCACTGTCCATAGCTGAATTAGAGGGACAGCCAATCAAAGCAGAAATAGTATTTAACTTGACTGTTTTTTCAGAAGGACATGAATCGATGTAGTTAGGAGAGCTTTTATTTGCAACTGTAGTAGTCATGCTATTTTTACCCTTCTGACTTTTCTTTGCAAAATGTCTATCTTTCTTTTCTGAAGACAACTGATCATCCAAGGTGTGCTGCAAAATCTGCTGCTTTAAGCTTCCTCTGCAGTGTTTTGGTGTTAAGCTCTTCCGCCCACAGCTGTGTGAGGGAGAATTCCCTGATGCACTCACAGAAACATGAGTATCAATACAAGTATCACAGGAGTGTTTTACTACCTCTGTAGTTTTCCTTCTCTTTACTTTATCAGTTTCCCAAAGATAATCATAACTTGAGTTCAAGCAATCTTCTGTTTGTTGTCCTGCAAAGTACAAAGAGTGTCAATGTAAGTGTATTTAATAAAAAAAGTACCATATTTCTTAAAATACATATCACATTACCAAAATAAAACAATAATTTAGGCACTTCTCTGCATGGCAAGTCATTAAAAACTAAAAGGAAAAGGGATTAGAAATAAAGCACATTTTATGTTGACAAGAAGCTAAAAATGCGTGGATAGCTATCCTATATTCTTAAGTGGTAATATGTTTTTCTAAGTCCTGTTCTGCTTTCTTAAAACAAACCAGAAGAGGAAATCCCTTTCACTCTTCATCTGTGGAGAAAGCTAGCAGGATTTTAGAAAGATAAAGCCAGCTATAGTAATATTGAAAACTCAATCATAACTTTTCTACCACATCATTACCATCACCTTGAAGCTTTTGCTGTTAAGAAGAAATTAAACACAACATCATCATATCACAACACATACATCAACACAATGTATTAGAAATAATCAGAATGTGGAAAAATAGATGTCTTGTAGCTATTCTTATGAAATTATTTTGGAGGATGTGATATACAGAATCTATTAAGAACACCTAACAACAAATTCCTCTGAATTAGGCTAGTACCTTGAATTATTCAGAATACACTTAAAAATATTAAAGTATTTTAAAGTATATTAAAGTGTTTTAAAGTAAATCTTCATGTTATTTGCTTACTAAATCTAAATGACATTTTTAAACATAATTGTGTAGCTATCAACATTCAGAAAAATGAAAGTTTATGAAAGAAGTATTCACAATATTCAGGAGTTGAAATGAGAATCATATGCCATGATCAGGCTCCCATAATGACAACCAAATAAAATCAACTCTGATACCCAAATTAAACTGGATTGTTGACCTTTTTAAACCCTCAGGAATCAACAGTCTCATGTGTTTTGCAAGCACAAAAGGGCCACTGTCACAAAGCACCAGAGATGGAAGTTACACTGAATATAGTTGTGGGATGTAAGAGTAAGGCAAGTATGCCAAAAATTCAGCAACAAAGATGGTAGCCATTTGTGCATGGTCATGGGTAAGTAAAACAAACTCTTACCAGTAGGAGAAAGATTTTGTCTTTTTTTCTTCACCTCCTTTATCCTTCTTTCCATCACACTGCATTGATCTTTTACCTTATTCACAGGGCTGTACACAAGTGACCCATTGTCTTCAAAGAGTAGAACGGGTACATCAGATTCTGCACAAAGAAATTGCATTTGTACCTTAATATTTAGATGCTGTAACAGCTTCAGATGAAGGGGTTTCTTTTTCTAAATAGCTGGAAAAATTAGGCTCTATAAACTACAGATACCTTAATATCACACACTTGCAAAGAACACTGCTAAAAGTTAACTATTTCTCATGGTGAGATGCATAAAAGTAAAAAAAATAAAAGCAAGCAAAAAACCCCAACATAAAGCCCATCAAGTGCTTTAATTAAATAACTTCTGATATTTGAATCTTAGTCCAAAGTAGTTCTTACCAGCATTAATTGCTATCTCCTGTACAGCTAATTCTTTAGCCATCTGGTTCAGTCTCCTCTGAAGCTTTTTATCATTTTCTGGAGTTTTTTCAACAAAGTCTTTTGGCTGCATACATTTGTGCTAGAAGACACACAGAATTATTAATTATATAAAATAAAACTGCCAGAAATAACTACAGTTCCTGTTTGCCCACCACTTTATCACATTATTTATTATCAGTGTTTATGGTACTCATCACCTTTTTCAGTCACAGAAAATTGCAGAAGTTATTGGTTTCCAAAGGGCCTTTAGCATTAAATAAGAAAGAACCCAACTGATTTTTTTTAGGAAGGTTTTTAATAGAAAGGAGACAAGGTCATCAATTTTTTATCTTCCACTTATAGAAAATCTAAGGCTTGAAAGATTATTTTCTTTAAATACCACAATTTTAAGGTTTCTTGCAACTCAGTGAAATACAAGCCACACTGCAATCATGGGGTTTTTTTTATTAATCATTATATAATTTTAATTCAAATTTTATTTATTCAATTTGAAAACTGCAAAATGTCACATGGTAACAGCCTTTAAAACCCTGCTCACACAGAGTTGACAAAATGTTTTAAAAATAAACACTTCAAATGCCCATGGTCAGGAAGTCAAGTTCAAAGTTTATGACTCTAGGGCTATTTAAAAAAAAAAAAGAAATAATTTACATACTTTTTTGATCAGTAGATGTAATCCTTCATTAGTGTCTACTGCAGGAAACAATGATTCATCAATATGTAGTCCACTTTCTTGACACCTGCAAAATAAATTAGAGTGGGTCTAGTTTGGCTTTTTTCTTCTTTTTAAAGGTAGAGAACCTGTATTGGAAAGAGTTGTCCAAACCCTGTAATAATGAAGGTTTTTACTTCTTTTACTTCTTGCCCATAGTCTCAGCTTTCTACCTTCTCTTTTTATATGCAATGGTTAAGACATCATTCCTCAATAGGGGGAGCAATCTATTTTTATGTGATTTTCTTGGGGTTTTTTTTTTTTTAATTACATAACCAAAAATGCAATTGATACTTTACCCCTGGATTTTCCTTTACATATTCAAAGACTGATTTTAGAACAGCAGGAATAAAGTTATCTTGGAATACAATACAATCTACTGTAGTTGTGAACACTAAAGAAACTGGTTACTAATATGTAAGTTAAAGTTCAAAATAAATATAGTTTTATTCTCAAACAATAATAAAACAAATTATAGGAAAGCATACAGAATCTTAATAGTCTACAATAGAATTCCCCCAGAAGTCATTCAAAACTGTGATTCTAGTGACACCTAGTGATCTAATTTATAAAGTTTGTGTCTTCAGAAATACAATCTCATGCTTAGTTAGTTTTAAATAACTGATATCCAGCAACAATTAAAGCTTGAGGCTTTTACACCTGGATCTCAAAGCTCCAAGCTGCCTCCTACAGTATCACATATCCAACTGTTTCCATGGCTGAGCTTTCTACAGCAACTCTCCACTCAATACACTCCAGCACAGCAGAGGAAAGTCTTGGGGTGGAACTGCTATCAGAGATGGAATTTCTGTATGATACACCCTAGACTCATCTCTGTAAGGTGCTCTCATTCTCCTTCCATTGCAAAAGCTGCTCACCTGGACTTTTCTGGGATCCTTTTATTATAGCACATCCCAGTTCTCAAATAGCTTCTAGGTCCTGTGACTAAGGTTTCAAATTCTGTATTTATATAATTAGCCTTCTGAAGAACATATTTAATTTTTTAACCAAAGACTTCTACTGAAATTACCATCATTCTCATGAACTCAGCACCAGGTCACAGAAAGGTATAAAATTTTATTTCTGTTATTGTATCTCTCTCATTTTTGAGAACTGAAGTTACTTCTTCCTCGGTCTTAAAGCTGTAAATTCTATAGGCTATTCTTAAAAAAATAAAATAAAATCCTGCTTTTGTAGAACTGCATGGAATTCTTTTTTGGCTAACAGACTTGCATCACAAGTTTTGCAGTTGTACTGACCTACATTTAAGGTGCTAGAGAGTTCAGTTCCTCTCCTGTTTTTTGTTTGGGTTTTTTTTGTGTGTGTGTTTTGCTGTGTGGGGTTTTTTTGTGTGTTTGGGTTTGTTTGTTTTATGGACCAGCAAATTCTTATGGACTGGTAACAAACATTTTTATTTTAATAACTATTTTAAATTTAATTTTTTTTCTATATGGTAGTTGAGAAATCTTCAAGCAGTGCTGTTCTGAACCTCCAAAAAGTCTTAAAAACCAGTATATATGGATCTTTTCCTTTCTTGCTACAAAATATTCTGCCTACAGAAGTACAGAAACAATACAGTGTTCCTGATGAAATGTACTTTTTCATATGAAAATGGAAGAACTCTATTCAACATAAAATATCTGGTCTTCATTGCCTATGCACAGTGTCTGAGAGCAAAGGAGTGGAACACTGAATAATTAACAAATGTACTACAGAACAACAACATGTTCTTTGCCTTTTTAATGCAAGCATCATGCTTTATAATAGGAATAAAGTCAAGCAATGTCATTATTTACCCTTAGGTTTACCACTACTTCAAGGACACTAAAAAAACCAAACAAACCTGGTACTGCACTTAAGTTCTTAAATAAAACAAGACTAGAATCCATTATCTCTGGAAAAGGTCACAGTCATTATATTCAGAAGTACTCACTTCTCCACCCAGAGTACAGAAACTAGTTTAACACCCATCTTCTGTGCTTTTTTCCACGTAGACAAATGTCCATCTTTGAAGACTACATGGGTCACATGCTTGTTCAATGTTTTTGAAACCTGGAGGACACAAGAGAGCTCATCTTTAAGTCTGATAATGAGAAAATAATAATGAACCTAGCCAAGGGTAGTCAGTATAAAAACTTTTTGCAAACACTGTCAAGGACTGTTAAGCATCTTGACAAGAAGCCTCAAGCAATCAAAACTCAAGCATCACCTTACACCTTCCTCTCATCTCCACCCTTAGCCCAGATATTCTGCTCACCTGACATTATTTTGAGATATCTGAATCAACAACCTAGTGAAAAACTAATCTAGAATTATCCTTCCTGACAGAATAACCCAAGTCAGTTTACTATTGTGCTCAGCCCAGTAACAGGGAACAAAACATCTGGAATTGTGAAGGGACATGACCACCCACAGAGGTCTGATAAACAGGCTCATCTGTATCATCTGCCTATACCTTTCATCACACACAGCTAATTTTTTTATTAGCCTGAGGAATTCTGAAGTCTTATGCTTTGTCATATGAGAAAAAAAACTATCAGAATTCCACTGATCCAACAGTATGGCACAAAAGAACTAGAAATAACTTATAATATTTATAATAATTTATAATTATATCTTAATTTATTGGAAGTTGTATCTGCTTTTATAATAATAGAGCAGTACGAAAATATTCTTTTTTTATGCTGTCTCAGATAAATTCATACAGAAAGAGAGGCTCTGGGGTGAGCAAAATTTCTTAAATTACAGTAAGATACACCTACACATGCCCTCTTAAGCATAAGAGGTTCATGTAAGTGTTACTTAGAGAATGACATGGGCTGCAAAATCTCCCTAAACTGCTGATAATGTGCAAGGGAAGATGCCAGTTTGATTAGTCTCTGAAATTTTACAGCTGGCAATTAAACATATTTTGCATCTACAAGTCAACTATACTTAATGTTGAAAAAAATCACTGAGATATATACAAAGATTATTTTTACCAGTACCTTCTGGATTTGAACCACATTAGTAGGAGAATGAAAAGAAGAATAAAATGTCATGGTATTTGGGTTAGAAAATATTATAGTACCAAAAGAGTATCTGCCCAGAAGTTAAAGAAAACAAATTAACATAAGGTACATACTCATAAGCCACAGGCTTTCAACACTTAAATTTGGTTTGCCCACAGTACAGTGGTTTATACACACAGTTACAGCACAGTCTATATTAATATACAAGGTTTATAAATACAGGGAAGCTTCAAATACATTCCTTATGTCACTAGATTTTTACAGCATATTCATCTATTCTCAAGTCTGTGATTATCTTTCTTCCTGTACTTTAAAAACCTCACACTACAGAGAAATATACATGACAAACAGAACAAGCAAGCCAGCTTACAATTCAATATCTTTCCTATTCTGTTTATTTCAAAATAGTTCCCTTACTTTTGCTCCCAGATGTAGAAGTTGCTGTTCAAAGGTTTTGGAGTAATTTTCCGTTCTGTTAGATGACCAAACATCAACAAATGCAGAGATACCTGGATCAGAAAAAACAACAACTAATGAAGTATATACTATGGTAAAAGTGGTAAAGGCAGGTAAAAATGCCTTTCCAACAAAAAATCGATTTATACCTACTGCATTTGGTAGCAATTACAGCTTTTAATAAACTGAGTATCAGATGCTTGCAGCAGAATCTTCTTTAATTAGAGTATTTCTGTCCCTTAAATTATCTGCAATGAAACAAACTTAGAAGTCTGACACTATTTACACATTTTTTCACTGGATCTGTTTAAAACACATTTACAGCTTAACAAGCAATTCAGTACCTTTACATGACTCCTCTCATTATTTAATCACTGCTAATCTTCAGGTCAAACAGAAATTTCAAGTTGATGCAACCCAAGTTACATAACAAAATAAACATAATGGAATTAGTCCTTCCCCAAACCACCTCAAAACTCTGCAGAAATACTACATAATTTCATATTACAATTACAACCCAATTTCTAATTGATTTCAAATTCCAGTTTATTTATACTGAATCACCCCAAATTAAGTACATATCACAGGGGTTAAAAAAATTTTGTCAGCTGCTTTATGTAACTTTCAGATATGTATCATTTAAGTAGCTTCCTTTATCAATCAAATCAGTAATTTCTTTAAGGAATTAAACTAACCTTGGTTGAGAAGGTTTTTAAAGAAATCCAGATTTGTTAACATGAAGAGATAAGTAACTGAAACTCCTAACAATCCCTTCCATTAATTTTAATTAGGAGATGCACTAGAGTGACCTACTGCTCCATTGGCCAAACCCAAAGATCCAGAAAACTGAAGGAATTCACAAAAAAAGACAAACTGCAGAACAGACAACTCTGAAATCATGAATAAAATGCAAAGAGCCCATTTTAAAGGGTCATCCCTGTTTAACATTAATTATCTTAGTTACTACAATGTCCTTCTGATTCATTACCATGTAGTGCCATCTGTCTTCTTTCTAAACAGAAAAAAAATATACTTTTCTAAAGATTAATGTATTTTTATAATTGCTAGAAATACTATTAACGTACAAGAGAAGTATGGAACATAAAACATTCTCAGCCAGGCCACAAGGAAAAATCATGGTCACAGTACTATGACTTCAGCTATACATGGCAACTTAAATCCACTCCAATGGGACTTTGTGTTCTTTCTACTGGAACAGCACAGCTTTTGCCAGAGTTGCTTTTCTTGATTGATCTATTGTAAAAAATATTCCATTTACATTGGAAAAAGCCAGTAACTTTTTATCAATTATTTTAGAACCTTCATAGCTGTAAATCTAGAAAAACAAGTTGGGAGTGTTTCAGTGAAGGTCTATCAAGGAACTTGGAGAACATCACTTGAAAGCTGGATGCACTTACAGGGGGATCAAATTACTAGCCAATTTTAGCTAATCAAATATATACCAACAGAAGACAATTTTTTTGTACAGTTGAAAAGGAAAGTGAGGAAAGATTCCGAGCACTTTTGAACTAGAAGAGCTCCGAGTAGAGCTCTGTTCTTGTAAAGTGCAGCTTATGCTAGAAGATCTGAGAAGGCAGAGCTCTCGCGGAAAAGCAGATATTGGAGGGCAACCTAGCGAGAAAATACATTTAGAAAGATGTGGAAGAAACCAGACACGCTCAAGCTACGACTGACTAGGGCAGGAAGAGGCAGAGGTGGTAACGGGAGACACTCGCATCGTTCGCAGCCGGCGGGAAACTTCGAGCCCCGCCCACCCCTGCGGCCACACTCCCGCCGGGCACAGCCCACTCCCCACCGGGGCAGGCCGGGGGCCGCTGCTTTCGAACAGACTCGCTATTAGCCAGAGCTGCCCCACAGCAAAGCCCTCTCTGTCCCGCGCCCACGGGAGGGCTTCCCACCCGCGGGGGGGAGCCTCGCAACATGGCCGAGATGAAGACGCGGGCTGGGCCCTATGCCAGGCTCGGCGCTGGGTCCCCTCCGGGGAGCGGACACGGCAGGGAAGGAGGCGAGCGGCGTCCGCGAGTCGCAGAACCCCCCCGCCCCCCAGCAGCTCCTCAACCGCCAGCCCCGGCCGCTCTTTTCCGGCTTCCCAGCCGAGAAACACGGGAAAAAGGGCCGCAAGGGGGAGGGCTGCTGAGGCAGCGCTGTAAACAGGGCCCGCTATAGCCCGGCTCTGCCGCGCCGGGAGAAGTACGGCCCACGCACCGACCCTAGCCCCACACAGCGGACAAGCCGGTACCTTTCAGAACAGACTCCATTAGCGGCACAACACGAAGAAACTTCTCTACCCGCCACCATTTAAACCCGGCTCCCGCGCTGTTATCGGGCTTGCGCGCTGCGCCCGGCCCCCGCCGCGCCTGCGCATTGAGCCCGGCCTGCGCTATAAACCGGCCTGCGCTCTCAGCCTGGCCTCCGCTAACGGAGCCGCGGGGCTGGGGCGTGCGTTGGTTGCGGGAGTTAAGGGGAGTGGTGGTGACGGCTGTGGGCAGGGCCTAGCTAGAAGCGTGAGGGGCGGTGCGAGTGCGAAGCCTGTAAAAGTCAGATGCAAAGTATGTTTGAAGTCAGAAGCCCCCAGCAGCAGGTGTGCTCTGTTCAGGCGGCTCCAGCGCAGTGAAGCACTGGGCGATTCTGGGAGTGCTTTGAAAAGCCAAAGAAAAAGTGGATTTTTCTGTGCCTTTGTTGGCCATGAGGAGTCCTCGGGAGGTTTCTCTGAAGAATTTTGCTTTGTAGGCAGGTGCATCAGAGAACCAGAGTCCTCTGAGTTCTCTGGTGGCTCAAACCGCAGCGTTTGAAGTGAGAAAAATAAGAGAAACCCAACAAAATGGGAGATAGCAGACACAGAGAGACCGTGTTTATTGCAGCATCCAAAATTGCTCGAGTGCAAGTGTAATAGTAACTGTGGTATGCTCACCTGTACATGACCAGGCTCTGCTGCTAGAAGGCTGGAGTGGAACAAATGGGATATGCCAGGAAAGAGAGAGAAAAATGTGTTCTTCAGAAAAAAAGTGATAAAATTTGCAATAAAATTCTGGAATTAGTATAAGGACATTTGCAATGAGAAAAAGGTGCACACTTTTTAAAGGAAAATGACACTCCCTAGCTTCGTTACTCAACTTACTCTGCTCGGCACTGGAATTCATCTGTGGTTGTATCAGTGCTGTTCTGAATCTTCATGTGCAGTCTTCATTTCTTTGTCTGAGAAAAAATGCAGCAGAAATGCAAATGCAACAGACATGCAAAACTACTTTATGATTTCCATATGAGAAGAAGCTGTGTAAACAAAGACTCATCAGCCTGGAAAAGCAATGGCAGAAGGTGGGTGTACTAGAGGTCTCTAAAATCAAGAGCTCATGGAGAAGATGAATGCAAAACTGTGTTCCCAATGAGAACTAGTGGGCACCCAATGTATCTAGCAGATGGTGTCTTCTTGGTAGATATTTCCACATTGTGCCTCATCAGGCTGTGGAAATGTGTTCAGAGCACTGGCAAACCACATAGTTTCTAGAAGCAAATTCAGCAAATTCATTAAATCCATTTTAGGAATTTTTTAAAAATGTACAAAACCACCTTTACTTCAGTAAGGCTCTGAATTACAGAATACTGGACTCTGAGAAGGTTTAGTGAACCTAAATTATTGTTCTAGTTTCCTTTTCTAATCACTAAGTCTCTCTCATTCCTTTTCTCTTCCCTTTTGGGGAGGGAGGGGGGTTAAAAGAGAGCATCTGTTATTGGTGTGGGCTGCCCTGACCCTAAACCATGATAAAGTGCTTGGAGCAGGTGCAAACTTGCACATTGCCTTCATGGAGGGAGCCTCAGAAAGCATCTCTGATTGTCCAGATTAACAATCGCAGCCTCCTCTGAGAAAGCAGATTTCTCATTTTCTTAGTAACAGTTATCCATTTGAATGTTGCTGTTTTTAAAGTAAATTAAAAATTGTACAGTGTTTCAGCTGCCATGTACCATGACATTAATAGAGGACTTCTAGATATACTTTACATAATCCACCCTAGGACTGCATGTGCCTTTTCCCAGGGCCACAGAATTATTTTGCAATAGACAAGTATTTCTATCTGCTAAACTCCAATACTGTAACTGCTTGTTTATTAGTTTCTGAATTTACTGCATTCCAATATTCTTTCTATATTCTGGTCTGCTTCTGTTTTAATAAAGCCTCTGTTAAGGTCATCTCCAAATTTCACTATCACACCCTTTTTTTTTTTATTTCCAAGCTCATAATCAAAATAGTAAGATGGGATCTTAACTGGAGCTATGACTGGGTCTTAACTGTTCATTCAGGAGTCTCCTTTAGTTCTCCCTCTGCTATGACCTTTCTTATCCCTATCTACCTTCCCCACTTGGAACTTCAACAACCACCCCCTCTCATTTGCAGTAAAAACTTAACATATAGTTTATTAAAGCAAGATAGATCTTTGTGGCTTTTATCTAAAAAAAAAAAATTCTTATGAAAAAGAGGTATATGCTAGCATGCTCTCAGGAATCCTGATTTTGGTGTTTGACAATTTGTGTCCCTTCCCTATGCCATATGTTGCCCCAAAATGCCTTTTCCTTTCTCCTGTCCTAGTTGATAGAAATGTCAGCAAAATTCTTCTTGGCCAGTTAGCACCAGGAATACATCTGTGAGCCCAGGAATGACCACCTCCAGATTCAGTTAGAACTGAATCTTTATGACATACAACAAAATTACAGGTTAGGAAACTAGCTGAAAGTGGTGCTAATATAGCTAAAAACTGGGGCCATACTAGAGAAAGGAAACTGACATTGCTGTTTTTTGTACTACATAGTAATCTGACACACATGGTGGCAGTAGTTTGTGTTCAACTGTTGTAAGTAAGATATGGTGTCACGCCTCGGTAGTCTCAGAGGCATTCTAGTCTCGCTGCTTCTCCACACACAGAATGCCTCCTGAGATTGCCAACAGTGGCTTGTTTGTTTCCCTTTTTTTCCTTCATTGACTGATGCTGAAAAGGAATGTTTTAGCTTTCCACTTCTGTTCCAAAGAACAAGAAAAGCTCTTCTATTTTGCAGAGTAATTCAACCTAAACGCCAACAGAAAGTTCTTATCTTGTATTTTCCCTGAGTATTTTAGTATGTATTATGTAGGGTATTAGTAAAACAAGCAAATAAAAAAAGCACAGTTTTAAAAGTAGTCCTTGTGAGCAATATTAGGGAAAAAAAAAAGTTGTATAAGGTTGTCAGATGGATATGTATTATTGTCAACTCATTATTTCTGTTTGATGGAATGTGGAAAAAAACCTGCAAGGGACATTTATTTCAGTCACAAAGAAAGTGCAGCATTATGGATCATGTAGTCTTAGAAAATTGTTAAATGCACTCATCAGTGAGACAACTTTGTTAATTTTCCATTGCTCATGTTCATGATCAAGAAAATGACACAAAGTAAGTGTGAGACCTTCTTTAGGAAAGGTAAAAGCAGTGTTTCGTTTTGGGTTTGCTTTATTTTCTTTCATCTGAGCCAGCGACACCATTTTTCTTTGCTTTCCTACCCTGTATTTTAAGAAATCACCCCTTTTACATCCACAGCTAATCTGCTGACACAGCACTAGCTTTGAGTTTGTGAAACACTGATGATAGGATAGAGACCTACCCTTGTTAAGTTTTAACTCACCCAGTAAGACAATATCTTTGACATACTATGACCCCAAGGGCCTACCACGGAAGAAAAACACAGCACCATGCTGAAAAATAACAGCCCATGATGTAACTGAGAGCATGACTCAACATGCTAATAATCAGGTGTCTGTGTTATGCTGGTGCAGAAGTCTGAAGCATCTGCCCCGTGAGCAGTTTTCACTGCCTCAGTTCAGGCTACGACTGCAGTCACAAAGACAGTTCATCTGACCTCTGTTCTAAAATTCTGTGCTGAATTCTGACTTTCCCAAGCAATGAAGATCAGGACTACTGATCACAGCCTGCTTGCTTTGCATGCAGCTCTTCGTGGAAGACAGCGTTAAGGACAACTATCCTAAATGCTCCTTGATCCTACTTGGCAAAGCAGGCCAAAGAATAATGTTTAAAAACACTGTCCCGTTGTGTGTGGTTCAGATGGGTGTTGGAGATACATGTGAGAGCAATTTAAGATGTTTCCAGCTCCTGCTGTGAGCTCCACAGTTCATGTGAGCCACAGGAAAAGTCGTGGTAGGGTAAATTTTGAGTTCAGGCTCTGAGCTGAGGCAGGCAGAGCGCTGATTCACACTTGCTGCAGCTGACTCAGCTCTTGAAGCAGTGCAGGTAGCAGAGAGAACAATGGTGTGAACTTCTCGTATCTCCCTGATATGAATTACAAAAGCTGATTCAAAGTCATCTAAAGTGCTTTACTGGCCAGCTTTACTAGTGCTTTTGGCATGTATTAAGGATGAAGTGGTGCACAGAGGAAAGGAGCCCTCTGTTGCTGTCTCTTTGGGAATATACAGAAAAACAAGGAACACTTCTACACTGTAGTTTGTCCATATCTTGGCATGAGATCTTGTCTCTGAAGTTAAGGTCCAGGAGAGTTCGGGTTCAGAGAAGTGTGACTGGTGTATACAAGAGATCCTGCATGACTAAATGGGCCTTAAAATGGACTGGAAAACAATCAGCTGAGGGGGGCAGTGGTCTAAAAAGGGATGTACAGAATGAAATACAAGGCAGTGTCTGAAACTGTCAAGGTGCTTGTGGCACAACTATGACCGGTGGGATTATGCTGCCTGGATACACAACAGGTGTCAGCTGAAACCACCACTGATGCCCTCTGGTCTCTCCTCTTAATCTCAGGAAGCTGAACAGTGGTTTGAACTGAGACACAGGACATACTGTTTGTTGAGGAATTTCAAGGCTCAGCTCCTGTCTCGTTTCTTTGTGTGGTGCAGCACTGCCCTGTTTGGCTTGGGGCTTATTGACAACTCAAGGCTGAGCCATCTCCACAGCTCCCCCTCTGTCATCCCTGCATAGATAAGGCCACACAGGCAAATCAAGGCTGTGTCACCTGCACAACCCCCCGTGAGTTGTCTGCATGCACCAGGTGATACTGAAACTTGCTTATGAACTGTGAGCCAGGAAACCTCTACAGCAGCAAAAGAACAAATGAGAAATTTGAAGTTATTCTTTCATGCAGCTCAGCAACACCACATAACATTTCTGAAACTAACTTCTGTTCTTCTATAGAAGTTTTCACATAATTTTTTGTTGGCTAGAAGTTAAGGTCTGGGACTCACAAGGATACAGCTAGCAGTAAAAGCATTTTGGGCATGAGTAGTAGGCTCCAGACCTGCAATTAGATTAAATTTCAGTGTGGCTACTCTATAGAACATTTTTGTTGTTAAGGTACAGGCTTAAAGAGAAGCCACTATGGAATTCTGTTAATTTACAGCACAACAGCTTGTCCAATAACTGCCAAAAAGTAACTGCTCTTACCTTGAAGGAAGTGAATGATTGATTACCCTTTTTCACTGACTAGTGAGAAAATGTTTATAAGAGGCAAAGTAACGAATTGTTAAGAGTGGAATGACAAAGTCATTGCATGGTTGTGGCCTGTGTTAACTTCTTTTATCTTGATACGCTGCCAATAGTCTTAAAAAATACCACCTGTCTTTCTCTGAAACAAGACATGTAGAGAAATTTAGACTGAGTGTCTAAAATGGTTGGTCTGGAAAAATTAGACCTAAAACTAACATTCTTAAAAATGGAAGAAAGTTGGGGCAAAGAAACAGTTCATCACACTCTCATGTAAGACTTGCAGAGAGCAGCAAAATGACATCAGACAAAAAGTGAATATTTTATTAGGAAAAAAGTATCACTGTACCTGTTTGAATGAGAAATAGTATATAAAGTCTCAGATGGGATTGTAAAAGGATTCAGGTGATGTACAATTCATCTGCTTTGCTTTCCTGTTGTAACAATGAGTTCTTCCTGGCAATATATTGGATTATAAAAAGTATTTTAATGTCTCTTGAGGCTGAGGAAGAGACAAAGTGCTCTTAACAGAGCTGATAGAATGTTCATGGTGCATTTTTGGCTGCATTAGGGTTAAAGGTAATGTTGTCTTTTCCAAGACCCATTTAGTTGAACAATGTTATTTCATTTCAGTGCTCTGATTCAGGTCAAGCAGGAGGGTCCAGGAGGAGCTCTTCAGGATAAGAAACTTAAGTGTGCTTCATTATTAAAGACAGCAGATTATGATCTACAAACTCCCTTTTGACAGCTGTGTTATCCATGGCCTCTCTTCTTTGCATTATTCAGTGGTGATCCTTGCTTTTTCTGGCCTGTGACCCTATGTTGTATAAGAAAAAATTCTTTCTTCAGAGAGAAAAAGGAAAATCATGTCCCTGTCCCAGATCATAACATCAAGATCACTGCACCCAGACTATTGCAGCCAGGATATGGCATATATTGCTGCAAAAGTTATGTTTGATTGGTGAAGACAGGAACTGCACATAATTTAGTGGGGGGAAGAGGGAAGTGAGAATTAAGAAGAAAACCTGCTAGTAAAACAAGCATATTGAGTTTTAAAAAATCAGATTGTATCCATCACATCACAAGAAAGATGCACACCAGAAGATGATCTTTACATGAATCAAAGCTGATCAATGCTTCTGGTTACAAAAAGAAAATGAGGAGCATCATTAATCTGAAATGCTGCAGGGAAAGCAGTTTCTTCTTTGTTTAAAACTATTCTTACATAACTTTTCAATCTCAGTTCAGTTTCAGGAGTCACCTAGAAACTAAAAAGGAAACACAGCTAGCAATTTTTGCAAATATTTTACATCACAAGAACATTGTTCTTGCTCTTCTGCTCTAAAACTAGGCTATCTGACCAACAAAAAGACATTATTTACTAAATTCAAGGGTAATCAAAGTGATTCATAGATAATGACCAAAGTGTTTCATTTCTGAATATAAACACATACCAACAAGGCATTGTGGGAGTAGTTCATGTAAGCATTTTTACTTTTTAATGTGAGAAATGTGCAATGATATATTTTCAACATGTCAGGAGATGCATCTGTTTTCTCAGTCTGGTTTAATCATTCCTACTTCCCTGTATCATAAGAATGTTATAAAAATTAATTAGTTAATTTCATTGCTTTTGTCTAGGTGTCCTTATGTCCTCTTGTACTCAGCAGAAACACTTCAACTCAAGTTTCATTGTTTCAACAGGCTGTAATTTACTGTGATAAAATGGTGCAGCTCTGCTGTTTTGACCAGGTCAGGCTGAACATGGTGTAAACAGGATGGAGTAGCACATATTCTTTAAGGAGAGAGCACTTTCCTCTCTCACCAACATTATTTACAACAGAGAAAGAGGAAGCAGAGAGAGCAAGACAGTTTCAGAGAGATGAGAGAGTAGCAGGGAAGGAAAATGGCTGAGGTCCAGGGAAGGTTGTTAGTAAGGAAGCAAGCCTTTGGCAGTGGCTGTTGGCTGAGACACTTGTTCACAAACATTACAAAAAGAAAAATCTTTAGGGACAAAAATGCTGGAATCATCACCCATGTAGTACACTTACCAAATTGGACAACTGCCTTTGCAAAGCAGAACCACAATGTAGTGACTGCATGAATTCTCATCTAAATTCCTACTGCACAAAGGGGATGAAAGCTCAGCACTGCACTCTTTCTGTTCTTTCTTTGGAGTGACAGCTCTCCCTCAAAACAAATACAACCCTGGTGCCATGGTATGAAACTGCTGCCCACAGAGTGGGCTTAAACACTTTTCTAGTACCTGTTGCATTTCGGAGTGCTTAAGATGTCTGAGCTGTAGTTTTCTCTTGCCTACAGCAAGGTTGATATTAATTCCTTAATCAGAAGTAGGTGTGGAATTAATACCTCTTTGGAGATGCATGGGACACTGACCTTTCACTGTGAATAAAGACTGAGTGGGCTAAAATGGGTCATTACCATGGCAGATTTTGCTTCTCTCTAGACAGAGCAGTCTTGAGGCTCAGAGTCTTTCTAAACTTTCCCCAGTCTCACAAACAACCTCATTTTTATTTTTATTTTTTTTTTACATACTGTCACAGTGCAGTTGGTGAAAGGCAGCAGCATCTGGGCCAGTTGAGGTGAATCAACTAATTTGTTTAGTATAGCCAAAAAGAGGTTCACAAAGACATAGGAAGGCCTTGTTGCATCTTCATCAAAAGCAACTAGCAAAGTGTTGGCTAACATTCTAGATCTTTGCAAGAAGCAGACAATCAGAACCATTGAAAAATTTTATTGAGATGGTCTCTGTTCCTACAGAGATTGTTTGTTATGATGTATGACTTTGCTGGGTATGGTACAGCTGTTGTCTTGGAGATTTGCCAGTGACTTTGTTTTCATATTCTGACAAACTGTTCCCAGTCCAGTGGGGGTAGCCAACTGATGCAGATATTTAAGTGTTTCCTCTGTTTACTTTTCTGGAACTTTTTAACTAATTCAGTGTTATCAGGCTTTGATTTAAGAACCAGAGTAGGTGTTGGCATAATGGTCCTTATACTGTTCCTTAAAACATATTGGGTATTTAAAATTTCCTAAATGTGAAATTACCATGTCTTCTATTTTATTATTGGGCTTGTTGTTTTTTTTTTTTTTTCTCTTGACATGTCAGGACAATTTTCAGGATTCAGATTATGAAAATTCAGCAGGATTCAAATGTAAAATGAGATGCCATCTGCTGTTTTAAAAGTTTTTTTCTTTCTGTCTCTGCAGTCTTTCTAACTTAATGGCTCCTAGACAAGCAAAGCTGAAGAAGGGTAACATTTCTACCACTAGCTCTAGTTCACAAAAATGTACTTTGGTGTTTTTAATTTTAAATGTTCTTTTCCAATATTAGCATGCTTTAGCTCATTTCATATTAAACCTTGACCTCATTAGGAGTCATGGAAAGCTGCTTCTAACAGTTCTTTCAAAGAACTGAAGTTGTAGCATCCATCTCTTTCCCAGGGTACCAACTTTTATAAAGTGAATTACATAACAGATTAAGACAAACTTCTACTTTGAATGACAGTGTTGTTTTGCAAGCTTAGTCCCTTTTTTCTTTAGTCAATAATTCTACACAAGCTACACCGTAACACTTAAGACATATAAAAAAAATAAATAAATAAATATATATATATATGTGCTTTGTGCTTCTCCTTGCTGTCCCATAGCAACTCTCATAAAATCTATAGATCTGTGCAAAATCCTCCAGTTTTGGTTTCCTTGTATTCTGTTGTCTCTGAGAACAGTCAATACATAGCTGAGTTTATTCATTCCAGTCCAACAGCTGAACCTGTTTAGTTTGTACTTTGGAGATGTTTGGGGTTTTTTTAACAGCCAAGGGCAAGGAAATATGCCTATGACAAGATAGTTTTTCTTCTGTGTATTACAGTCTTCTTGGATTTCTTAAATTAATGTCTAGAATATAGTGTAGGTCTCTAGGTGCCTTTGGATATGCAGCCTTAGGAAGTTTTTCATCATGAAAATAATTTTCACTTTGGAAAATGTAAAAATGATACAATGACCTTCTTAGTTCTCCTGACAGACTCTTTTATAGGAAGACTTATATAGGTCTCTTTAGTTATTATGTTTTTGTCAAGTACTTATTTTCTTCTGCAGCTAATACATATCCTGCATGGAAGCATACTGACAAAGTGTACAATACATAGGTAAAATGATCCATTTAAATTTTTTGGTCTGCAGTATTTGTCTGCGGGTGAGCTGATTACAACAAAGATCCTGACTCTGCACTTTCCTGCAGTCTGCATAAAATACCTATGCTCTATTCAATAAGGAGAATGTTGCTAAAATTAGGACTGAAAATCCCAATTGTGTTGCCTCAAACACTGTAAAAAAATATTACAGTTAAATTTAAAAGTGAAAAAGCTAAACCCACCTGAGTGATGGATGTTTGCTTTAGTAAAGGCTGAAGAGCCATGAGGGTGTATCCCACATTGGGAAGCTGTATCTCACACAGCTGCTACTTTCCCCTTTGCTGAGGACTTTGACAGAGGCTGACTGTGTTACCAGTTTTCACTTACATCTCTGAGAACAGGACAAAGTTCTGTTATCAATTATCCTGAGATAATTCCTGCCAGTGCGTGATGCTGAGGTCACCAAATCCTACTTGCAAACACACACAATAGAGACAAGCAAATAAAATATTCTAGGTCCTTCCTTGTTTGAATATCTTACTGCATTAGTGTAAAAATCAATATTAAAAGAACAAAGGGAGATCGTGCTTAAGTATCCCTAAAACTATTGTGATTGTTTAACATCTTATTGTTAAGAACAATGTCTGAAAATTATACCATTAAGAACAGTAAATACTTTTAAAGAAAAAGGCAGCAACTTTGTTATAGAAACAACTAGAGGGTGCTCCTCTGCTTTGGAATTTGTCAGGGCTGCTAAACAGGTGAACTAGAGAAGGGAGATAAAAATCTCTAGAAAAAAAAAAGTGCAATCAGAATCATCCTGTTCATAATGTTTGTTACAGATGCCTAGAAACATTTGCTGAGTTACAATTAAGGTTGTAATTTATCTAAGACAGAACAATTGCTTTGCAAAACATAACAGTCTTATTGTATATTGAATGCTTAGCAGGGTAATTATGTACACATATATGTATTGTAACTTTAGTGTTTCTTTAAAAAGTACATTAATAATCATTTTTAAAAGGATCTAATTCAAGAGGTTTTAGCACATTAATGGTGTGACTTTTTAAAAAGCAATCCATGTTGCAATGACAGCTGCAAAGAGAGGGAATATCCTGCAATGGTGGCAGTATCTGAATGAAGCCTCAAACTTAAACTACTTTGAAGTGAATAGCACATTCAAAATGATGCCATTAATGACAATCACAACTGCAATTTACAGTGATGTAATTCTAAGAATCTCCTAAAATGCTAAGACACTTAACAATAGTCAATATATATAAAATATAACAATAAAATGGAATATATACAAAACCAGTATCATACCCAACTCCCCTGACAACAGCTGTGTCATAGTCACCACTCATTCTGGGTTGCAGGCACTGGGGAAATCCCACACTGGACTCAGTGGCAGATGGGAACCAGATTCTGGAACTGGGTTTAAGAACACATGGATAGGGATTAAAAGCAGAATAGACAAAGGCCTTCTTGGATATTAGCCATTAAAGAAGAAATCTTAACTCTCATGATCGGAATCCTCCTCATCTGAGGAATCTGAGATCCCACAGCTCTATACTGAATATGACATATATGGGATGGAATACTTGATTGATTAGTTTAGGGTCACCTATCCTGTCTGTTCCTCCCTGCAGTTCTGTCTTCTTAATTTCTGCACCCTCCAATGTAGTAAACAAGATTTATCAGTGGCCTTGGTAGTAACATCTGTCAAAGCCATGACTAGACATTTTTTTTCCAGAAGAATGAAGTGAGAAAAAGTGTCAGAAGCTTTACTGAAGTTTGGTTAAGCAACAGCCTCAGCTTTTCCCTTTTTTTTTTTTTTTATTTTTCATTGTCTTGAAAGGTGCTGTGTCAGTGTAGGTATCTTAGCACATGTAGAAAATTAAAGTGTTTGATCTGAGAGGCACTGCTTCTTCCTCCTTTCACTCAAATACATATGAAAAGAACTTAGTCTGTATAAATTTTATAGCACTGAAAACTGCCTTAACTGTGGCATGTTTTACTAGTTATTTACATATCAATAATAAAACTTTAAGTTCCTGAAAATACTTTGAAGTATCATGCATTTTATCTATTTATATTTCTGTAATATGAAGTAGGATTGCCACTTTTATACTTTGGCATCATTTGATGTGCAGAGTTGTGTAGAATTTGTTATTTATCATACTGAAAGATAAATACATCCCCAGTGTAAAACAGGAAAATGAGAAAATGCTACTGTATTGCCATGTGTACTTTAGAAGTGTGTTATTTTCCAAAGGAAAAGTGCAGCTCTGTATAATTTCACTAAAAGCAGAAGAGAGAAATAGAGAATGTTTCAAGTTATTCCTAAGGCTGCTTCCTGTTCTTACCATTCCAAGTAATCATTTTCCGTGTTCATAATCCGATCAAACTCAAACTTACATCAAAAGAGGCTTCATTCAGTTTTCCTCAGTGACCCCACAGCACTGCTTTATAGTAATTTGTGATTAAATAGTAAATTAAGTTTTTCCATACTGTTCACTTGTCACTGCCAGATGTGGACAATAAAGGGAATTTCAATCTAATAGACTGCTGTTTTAACATTGGGACCCAGCATTTTTTTTACAAGTTGTAAACCTGAGATGCTGTACTCAGAGCATTGCAATGGGTACATAAAGAGCAGGCATCCATTCTCTGGCCACGTGACTATTACCTGGTGATCAAATGACTTCTTTAGTAAGTAATTTATTGAATAACTGGGGGACTGTTTAACTGACCAATTAGGCTGTACCCAGAACTCTTCACAGAAAGGTTCTTTGGCCTTTTCCATGGTGATAGGAAGCAGCAGGGCATCACCCAACTACTTCCCTCACTCCAGACCTGCCATACTCTCTACTCCACTCATTCTTCTGGTGCAGTCAGAAATCTTTTCCCAAGTTTCTTTGCTTAGTCCCAGGTTTGCCTTTGCTCTTCAATTAGTCTTCCTGTTCCTCCCATGCCTGCATTCCTACAGGTGTGGCACAGTTTGTGCCCTAGTTTCCTCCAGCACCCCAGCTCTTCCTGTGATCTGTCCCACTGCCTTGCACTTGTCCTTTCCAGTTAACTTCCCAGTCTAAGCCCCAGTGCCTTGCCAGATAATTTTGCTATTGTTTTTTTTTTTTTTTCTGCTATCTCACCATGTCTTTGTCAATTCAGTTGTGTCTTCCTTCAGGTGTGGGTTTGGTTTTGTTTGTTTGCTTTTTCCCTAATTCACTCATACCTATTTAGGCTCAGCTTATTTCTTTTCCAGTTTTGAATGTCCACAGTTCCTTAGTGCTCAGTGAATGCAGAGGACAGTGCTCTGAATTAAAAAGTTTCAGTTGAAACTGATGAAATTTTGCAAGATTATATGCAGCTAAGTGCAGACTACTATAATGGGAAATGTCAATCAACTCAAATAACAAGCAGTCCCACCAATCTTATCTATGAAAATGCAAGAAACTGCCAGATGCAGATAAGTGATTTAGCATACATGCACATGACTTCAGTCTTATATCCCCCACTGTAATGTTACTTGTCTCCCTTGTCTTTAAACTGTTGAAAACATTGAACACTATCTATTGAACAGTCTGACAGTGACCTCAGGCTTTGGTGGTAATACTAATATTGAAGAAGAATGATAGATCACTTGGGATGTCCTAGGAAATGCATTCCCTAGTTCAATTATTTTGAAGTTCAGGACTAGAAGGCATGAGTAACCATTTATTGTCCATTCTATATCCATTTGGAGGAGGTTTTTTCCTCTCTTTTTGAGACCTAATGATAATTAATTTAAGGTTTGCACCCTAAGCTGTAATAACAATTCAGTAGCCATAGTTCCATTTTTATTCTGCCAGAGGAGAATGTTCATTACTCCTATCTTTCCATAGTTTCCCCAGGCTTTTGTCATAGATAATTGAAAGGCTCCTTTTATGGATAGAACCATAATATAATAAATATAATATATTCCAAGAGTTGGACAATAATTATACTGCTCTGCTTTTTTCACTTGAGAACTTTCTTGCCTCCACAGGTTTTAGAAAGAATCCATAGAGATTTTTGTCACAAGACTTTTAAATTGACCTTTTATATGAGTATTTCATCCCCTATTTGCTGTTGAGTGAATTCATAATATGGTAATTGTCTAGGGCATATTAGAAATGATTTACAATAGTAAGTAAAAGCTGGACAATTAGTTTGTTGTGTTGATTGACTTAATTATTGGTGCAGTGAATATTTGCAGCACAGTAATTGTATAAAAAGAAAAATGAACTTTTCTAGCCTATATAGTCTGTGGAGTTCAGTACAATTGCTCACTAAAAAAGTATTCCTAAATATTTACAGGTTTGAAATCTACTGCACTGTCAGACATCCAAAAGACAAAGGTACAGCCTTTGAAACAGTATTCCACATTGAATCAGTTGCTGAGCTTAGAGACTTACTGATATTTTATTTTCAATGTTTTGATAACAATATATTATTTTGGTATTAAAACTAACATAGATATAAAAGAATCCATGCAAAATTTCAGAAACAGCATACTATAAATCTTGTTAAAGTCCAAGAATTCTAAGCAGTAGTTTAATTTTACATAGAAAGAGTAAACTCGCTACTTGCCACTGATTTTGTCTTTGTAGATTCTTTGTACTGTATGAAAGGTCTTATGCACAGTTATAAGTTTATTACTTATATATATTTTTCATTTGCCCTCTGTCTGTTAAGTCTTACCTGACTTGCATTTATTTATTTATTTATGTTCAAATGAATTATTATGGGGTTATTTTTAAATTTAAATTTCTTTTGATCATGGCTTATCCAGGTGTTTTTCTCTTTTGATCATGAAGGGAAATATAAAACAATCTATTTGTGAAATCCTTTCAAATAAAGATAAAACAGATACATATCCAAAATATCTTTCCCAATCTGGAAAGCACAGAGGGAATGCATCACCTTTTTCAAAGTTAGCCTTGTACATATTCAAGGCATGTAAATCGGAAAACATAACCACAGAGTAAGCAAAAAATTGTCTTCAAACTGTAGTCTAAAGCACCTTCAGGGTGATATAAAATGTTTGAGACTGGTGAGGTGAAGTGCTTCTGAGGCACATACATAACATCTATATTTTTATTATAGTGCTACATAAACAAGTTTCATTAGAAATTTGGCTAACTTGTCTTAGAGTCTAGCAGAAATATTTTTTTTCATTTAAATTCTGACTTGCAAAGAATCTGATCTTTCAGTTTGTACCCAAACAAATGTCAAATGTGTGTTTCTTGCCTTCATAAGTACTCTAGAATAAGGGTCTAAATGCTCCCTACACAAATAGAATGATGAAGTGGTAAATAAAGTTAAGAGAAAAAGACTACTTTGAAGAAATACTAAGATGCTAATATTTAAATATTAACATTAGGGCTTTGTTTTTGGTTTGTTTTTTTTTTTCCTTATTAAGTTAGGATTCCAACTAATATTCAAAGACAGAGAAATGGAGGCAGAATAAATCCATATTTTGCTTTTATCTTCATCTTCCCAACCACAGGTGTTCTTTCTGATCTAGTTTGATATCGTTGGGTTTGTCCTAGAGTTCAAAATTCAAATTTACATCAAAGAAGCCTTCCTTATCTGCACAAGTAACTATACCATATTTTTATGACAGTCTCTTTATTTGATCCAATTCTATATAAAAGACACAGTATGAAGCAGGACATCTGGGGACATTTACAATTACTAACTCCAGACAGAGGAGGCTAATTTCTCTAGGCTTCCTCAGTATTTGGTGGGGGTCCCTTTATTAAATACTTCAGAGTAGCAGCCTAGTTTAGTTTGCTTTGAGGTGCTTACTACACAAAACATTCTCCCTCTGCTGTATGCAGAACACCTAGAGAAGTAACATTCCTAGGAGTCTTGTGACTCCTGCCTAGGCTGCCCCACCATCTATCCATACTTGCTTATTGGAGGGTATGTTTCCTAATCTATACACGAAGACTGCACAAACAAAGACTAGACTTTCAAATATCTTGAAGCCCCAACATTCACTTTGATGAACATTTACAGGTGTTATGTCTTTTTACCAGCCTTTCCAACTTGGTATACATTTTTGTATACATATTTAGGGCTCAACTATGACACAAGGGTTTTTTTACATTGTTATATATATAGTAGATGTTTATTATAATATGCATTATATGATCCAAATTCACAGATAGATATTGTCTACATTGCCTATATTACATATCTTATGCAAATGTTAACCACCACTTAGTCTTCCTATCTATACTCTATCATAGTCTTCTAATTTCAGCTCACATTTTTGAAGAGCTGAGTAGTTGGTGATTAACAATTCTCTCTCTGTACTATAGTGAAAGTATGGACATTGCATAGTAGAAGTTGCATAAATGTGTAACTGTTTCAAAAAGAAAGTAACTGCTTCCCCAATCTTTCAAAAGATTCATCCATCATAATTCTTAAGCCAGATACCTGTTTGGTATGAAACCATTACATCTGCAGGGGAAAAAAACCAAAACCAGTACCAAAACCAAACAAGCAAACAAAAAAAAAACCCCCAAAACCAAAAAGACTTGAGGATCTCAACCTTTCCCTTCCATACAGTTAGAATACTCTTCTCTGAGCACCTGTCCCAACAGCCCTCTTAGGAAAAACAGAGCATGGAAGAGGCAGGGCCACGCTCTGACAGATTGTTGGCTTCCATGACATTTGGCAGAAGCCAGAATAAATCACCCAGCCTCTGTTCAGGAGAAATTAGTTTAGCTTAGGAAAAGGACAATGGAAAACAGAAAATCACTTTTGCCTTAGCTGAACAAAGCAGAAATTCAGAATAGTCTTCAACTTTTTCTCAGTGTTACAAACAGAACTAGGAATACTTTTTTTCAGTATAGCATATTGGGAAGGATTGTCTTCCACAAGCTTATTGTACTTGGCTATGGGCATAATGTAAGTAAAAGACTTGTGAACATAGTGCTCAGATGAATCTCCAGTTTCAGTTTTCATCTCTTCAAGTCTATTTTTTTCCTTTCCTTGATTTTCCTGAGGCATGTGTTTTTTCTTTGTTTATGTACAGTGACTTCTTCTGTCCTCTTGCCTACTTTGACTACACAACAGCATTTTCCCTCTTATGTTTTATACTTTGACCTCTCAAGCCCCTCACCATCTCCAAGTGTGTTGTTTCTGCATCAAGAGAGAGGAGCACAACCACTGGGTAAAAGCAGTTAGTTCTTCAAAGAAATAGACTGCAGGCTTAGTCCCAAACCTGGGTACATACTTCTGGTATGAAAGAAAAGCAGATGAAAAACTAGTGAGGTTTTTGGGGGCTGATGTGTTGTTAAGAGAGAAAACTCAGAGGAGAAAAGAGAGGAGCTACGAAGGAAGTACCAGGCATAGCCTGAGCTGGTGTTGGGAATGTGGGCCTTGAATGGCAGCTTTTGGGACCTAGAACTCCAGGGCTGAGCTATAAACTAAGAAACATTTCTTTCTGTGTTCACACAAAAAGGTTTTTGTACATTTTAATGCTGATGTAGATAAACAAGATTGTATTATTAACATCTCCTCAAACAAACAGTCCACCGGCCCCAAACTCTGGACAATGGCTTAGGTCAAAAAGGGGTAACAGTCTGTGTTTATGTACAGTGAATAATACATGAATCCCTTGCTCTCCAAGTGTGTTACTGTGTTCTTTAGAATGTCGTTCATTAATCTGTATGACACAGAGAGTGGGAGCAGGTCAAAAAGGTTAAAGATAATTAAGAATTAATTAGCCTCTGAGAAGCCAAGTGAAAAACACATTTTTCCCCAATGACTGAATCTATTGAATTAATTCATAAACCCAATAATCTTTCTTCGAGTTCAAATTCTGTTGCTCCTCACAATTACTGAGATTTAGTTTTTCTGTAATTTAATGTTGGCTGGTATCAGTGATGTTACACAGTGCCTGAGGTCCCTTAGCCTCTGTAGTGCTAAAGGCCTCTTTCTGTAGTCTGCTTTTTGCTTGCAGCTCTGTAAACTTTCAACCAAGTTGCTGAACACCTCCTAGAGGAGAACACTTGCTTGGGAACTTCCATCACTTCCATCTTTGCAGCTGGCCACTTTCCCTTTCTTTCTCTCTTCCCACTCCCCTTCATTTTCATTTTTTTCCTCAAAGTAACATTTATATTTAAGTTTGCTATGTGCTTTTCATACTGACCCTCCTGATCTTTGTGTATGTGAACCTGTCAGAAAAAAACCCAAACACTAATTTTAGAAAAAGATAGGAAAAGTCTTTCATTTACCTATTATAAAGCATTTAATTGAAGAAAATTTTACATGAGAAACATAGAAGTACATTGATGTCTTTTAATCCATCCCAGTATATGCTTGAGGCATATGTTTGGTTGGTTTTTTTTTGGTGCAGTATTAACATTTGGTATAAAGTATTTCTTGAATATGAGTCTCAGAGACCTATAACCAGTGGCAAGTGCTTTCCACAACTAGTTCTAGATTCCTAGAGTGAATTTGCAAAGTAATTGTTAATGTCATTTGCTTCCAAACATTATATACCCTTTTAAGTACAGTGTTAAGGGCTGACCTAAGGATTTTTTTTACTCTGTTCTGTTCTATAGCTATCAACAGTAATTCTGTGCTTTATTTGTGCTTCAGAAATTTCCACTATCTTTCTTTGAAGGTGTAAACACACACTTTCATAAGCCTGTCATATACCACGGATGATGATGTGGTTGTAATATCAGTATGATACCTATTTCTGTTATTTCACTTGGCTCATAAAGTTCTGCTGGGATTTCTTTTAACATTCTAAGGTGCTGATTAGTTTCAAGATGCACTTTCTCTTTTAAAAACCAAGAGAAAAAAATATCTTCCTAGAGAAATATTTCATTCTTTTTGCTTCCGCCACAAATGTTGAATTTCTTTCAATATGGCCTGAAGCCCAGGACAGGCAATATTCTGCAATGTACCAGTGACAGGATTAAGGTCCAGTATTTTGTGATCCATCAGTGTAGAAATGTGAGCTGTATATCATTGGCAGGGCATATCATTGGCAAGGAGATGGAATGTGTGCAGGACTTTCTATCAGTCATGTCACTGCTGAAATATCGGACCTTACGCTCGTCGTACTATGTGTGAAAAAGCAATTTAGATTTAATTATTACATTTCTACAATGTCTTAGTGATAATTTCACTCTTCTTTAGATGCCTGCACAGTTATACTTCTGATATTAGGGGATTTCTTTTATACTGGAAAAAGATCAAAGTGACACTAATAATATTTCTTAAATACAAAAAAAAGTTGTGTACTCGGTTTTGGTATAAGCTAAGAAATATAATGTGACATATGGTATAGAGATTATGGTGTCATTTGTTTGGCATATATAAAATTAAGGCTAAAATTGCTGTATCATCTAGTTGCTTCTAACAGGTCATTGCATTTCACATTGTTTTTATAAGGCACAACTTTTGAAAATCAATAAAATCTGTGATTGAAGCTTTTTGCCAGTAATGGGAAAATTCAACGTTTACACATTCTCATCACTGAAATTTTGTGCCTGAGCTTTCCCATGAATTCCTGTGGATTCAACTTCAAGTCACTGGTTCCTGCTTTGTTCTCTCCTGCTAGATTAAATAGCTTTAGCACCTGGTGCTTTCTCTCTGCAAATGCACTTACATTCTGTAATCTCACAGCTTCATCTTTTTGATAAAACTGTATGGTTCTATTTTGTCCCTCACTGAAAGGCATTTTCAACAATCCTCAAATTATTCTGTATTTTTTTCAATATTGCTGAATTTTCAACAACTTTTTCTAGACATAACTCCTAGACCTAGATGCAGTCTCCTTGGATTACTTTCACCAATGTATATAGAACAGTGCAAGCAGCACAACAGGAGTTTATTTTTAGTTGCTAGCCTGCTGTGATTCATAAATGCTTTTTAGTTACTGCTTTTCAGGATAAAGTCTGTCATACTTGTAGGTTTTAAATCTGTTCTTGGTTTCTACAAATATAACATAGCATTCTGCATTACTAATTTATATTATGTTTAAATAGAGGGCAAATTTAGCAAGCGAGACAGATTGTTCTGCATGATTCCTTTTCCTCATCATTATTTATCATTCTGTTAACATTATCATGTCTAATAATTTTTAACCAGCTCACTATTGAGAACATTGAATAGAATCAGGCCTTGAACCAATTCCTTTAGTACTTCCTGAAAAACACTCCCAGTCAATTGAGAACTTTTCAGTGACAACAGTTCTTGAAGCTATTTAATCTTATACCAAATCTTAACCAGATTGTCCACAGGTCCAAGTTCTCAACATTCCTTGTCTGTTAGTCTTTTAGCTTGATCACTGGTCCAATTTCAGAGACTCTCTTGAGTTTTCAGGATGAATCTGACTTTGCTAGATCAATAAATTTATATGTTTTCAAAAGGTATTCCAAGCTCATTTACATATACAAGCTTTGAGTATTAAAATTTTCCAAATAACACTGATTTCTGGATTTTTTTCACCCTACTTTATCTCTCTTAATCTCCTTGAATGGAAAAAAAAAAAAAGAAAAAAAAAAGAAAAAAGCTGTTCCATAATCTGTTTGTCTTTGTTGGATGATAAATATATATCATACAGACCAAAGAGTCCAGTGCTCATCCTTTTTGGTGACTCCAAGGTCAGCCTAAGACTCATTGAATATACTATCCTTGGTAGCTTTTAACCTATTTACTGTATGCTTTATTGATATGGTATGATGCTCATGCATCACAGTTTAATGCAGTGCACATCCCATGCTTTCTGAGTCTATATATTATGTGTATATAATTCCATTAATCACTCTTATGAAAGAATGAGATCCCTTTTGTTTGATGAGATCTGTTTTCCACAAACTCAAACCTTCTGACATTAATTGTATTCCTGTCTTAAACTTTTGAAAAAGATCCTTTCTCAGCATTTCTGGGTTTCTTGGTTTTGAGAACAACCTAGTTATTCAGGTGTCTAAAACGTTTATTTCTTTAAAGATATTACCTGAGATGTTCCCATATCTATTCTGAAATTTCCCTACTGTCCTGGTGTTTGTTATATGAACATAAATCATACTAGGTTTGCCAACCAGCTTAAAACTCCTGACTATAAGCTATGCCAATATAAAGCTCTTTATCACTCTCAGCTGATTTGGAAAGTAATGGAAATTCAATAAATTCGATCTGATCTTCCTCTGAGCATTTGGTGCACCACCATCTGGGGCAATACTAGTTAAAATGAAGAATAGCAAAACTATAGAAATACAGGAGAACTGCCTAAAGACAATATGACAACACACTGGATGGAAGAAGAATTGTGATGGGAAGCAATTGCCTGTGGAGTTCCTCAAGGATTGTTTTTGGAGGTTGATCTCATATAGGAGTTATTAATTAATGATCTTGGCAGAAATAGTAGGAATGTGGTAATGAAATCTGCCCATGACAAAATTTGGGAAGTATTATCAGTGCAAAGAAGAAATTGGATGACCTCAAGGACTGCATTAATAGAATAGGATTACATTTAATAATGAAAAGTGCCAGATCATACATTTAGGGAATAATAACAAGAATTTCTTCCAGAAAATGGAAGCTGATCATTTGGAAATTACAGCAAAGGAGAGTGATCTGGGTCAGCCAGGGTGTGACAATAGGGTGAGTCTGTGAAAAGATCAGGTAACCCAAGGATGTATTTGGTAGATTATTTCCAGTAGAAAAAGGTATTAGTGTCATTGTACAGTACGCTGGTGAGACCGTCTTTTGGAATCCTTTTAAACAGCTCTATCTGTATTCCAATTTTCTGGAGCTTTGTAAAATTAGCCTTTCTGATGTGTTCAATAGAATATACCAGTTTATCTTGTGTTTGCTTGTTGCTAAGCAACCTGTTGTTCACAGTAGAAGAATTAATTTATCTGTATCCATCATAAGATAGTACCTTGCTGAATGATGAGTTTTACTCTCTCTGGGGCTATGTACACTTTCATATGCAATTGAGCTTTGCGAAATCCAGCATATTATTTGTATTTATATGTGTTCCAGCCTGTAAAATCTTTATCCTTGCACCATTATCACTGATAGTTACTAACCATATCCCTAGAAAAGTATGGAGGGTTATATTTAAAGATAACAGTACCTTGATTAATGTCTTTGGCTTAAATGGGAATGATAGACAATAGAAGTCTGAAAGAGTCTCAGAAGAATGGTAGTGTGACATACAGTCCACAGGCTCTGTGAACCTTGTTCCCAGCTTGACAAAGCACACTGTCTAGGATCTGAGTTTAGGCCCTCTAAACAAATTAATTCACAACACATTCTGGCGCTGTGAACAATTATTTTTCCCGTGGTATCAGGGAAAGACACCTTGGGAAGCCCCTCTCAAACTAAGAACTGCTAACTATTATAGTCTATAAACACTGAAATGTTTGGTTTAGGCTGTTTCTCTGAGTTTTTCTAGGCTCACAAATTCACACCAAGAGGTGTAGAAGCCCTGAGCCCCTGCTTAGCCTGTTTTCTTCAGGCTCCTGAGCTGTGTGACTGAATTGGCAATTCCTCACTTTAGGAGACCAGTTGCAATAGAAATTCATTGTCACAATCTCTGACCCCACTACTGAATACATAGTGGGGTCTTCTTAAGATCCAGGCATGGAAACCTGAGGATCTACAGTTTTCATACACATATTTCTAACCTCTTAAATAATTAAAATTGTGACCCAAGGTCTAAGTGGCATTCTAGATTAGCTATAAAGAGATCAGATATCAGAAGCAGATTTTTTTTTCTGCTTAAAAGCCTGCCTGTGTTTGTGCTGTGCATTGCTGAAACCAAGAAGCTCATACAAATTGGTTTTATTTCAGTGAATTGTCATTTTTTTGACAAAGCCCTTGCTTTGGATTTGGAATTTTTCACATGAAACTTCTGCAGGCCTGGGCTTTCAGTTTAATAGAAAGGAGGGAGGGAACTAACATGGTGTCAGGCTTCCTGACATCATCATATTTCAAAGGAAGGTTGCCAAGCAGTTTTGAACTGTCATTACATACCCAATAAAGAGTGATGAGACACTGATGAAATGTTGCAACACAACATGGGCATTTTGCTTTATGTGATAAAACTCCACAGGTAGCAAACACAACCATATTCACACTGTTCCAGAGGGAAGAAAAAAACCCCTCCTACATGTCTTTACAGCTGAGCTGGCAGGTGGCTTTATCACTCACTCACAGCTGTATATTGAGTTTTTTAGCCATGGGGTTTACTCCATCATTGGACTAGAATACACATTTTTTGTGTGTGTGTAATTGTGCATGGGAGGATGGATTGAGCAGTATATCTTTAGGAGGAACAAAATAAAGTACTAGTGAGGGCTGAGTGGTCCAACTTCTGACACCCATTCAAAGGCTTCACAACTCCAGCTGAGGTTTCCAATTTTCTGTTTTCAAAAAGAATGTTTCAGATGCAGTACTTCTAAAGCTTATCATTGAGTTCCTGGCTCTCCACTCTTAATGTAAGCCAAAGAGAAAGAGATATGCCAGATATGTGCCTTTGTCTGCTCCCTAAAACATCTTTGCTTGTAAATTCATGAGGTACATCAAAATAAAGGGCAAATGAAAGCAATAGATAATGCAGTTTTTGTGTAAATGTTCACAACAGATATGTGACACATGATAGTGGAAGGTTCTTACAGGAAAAGAGGCAAGGGAAGAGAGGCATTGGTAATTCTGGCTAGGAAGGGAAAGGGAAATGTGCCAAGGTGACAAGGGAAACCAACACCGAGAAAGAAAGATTTTTGCTTTGCAGACTTCACTGGTTGACTTGACCAGAAAAATAATTACCAGTCTCCTAACCCTGAAGGAGACAGTATTGCAGCATCATGCATCACAAATACTGTTTTGGAAATCAGTATCTCAGAAGCAATAACATCTGACTCCTGGAACTTCCAGGGTTTTGAAACAGCCTTGTATTTTCCTTTTATCTGTGATACTTTTCACCATAATAAATTTCCCCCTGTTTAGTGAGTGAGTAGGCAAGTGGACAGATTGTACTGAGCAAAGTAATGTCCTAATAATAACTCTGTTAATGTGATCATTACAATGATGTATAATATCACAAGTTTCAGGTTGACTGTTTTGCCTGATCATGTACAGAAGGAAACTTAACAACTGTGCATGGTTTACTATGCTGAGTGAATAAAATGATAAACATGCCATAAATGTAGTGTGGATATTTACATCTATATAGTGATTTTCTGATCCAGGTTATGACCACTGCAGAGGATTATGGTGTCAAACTTTTACTTTGCCACATTCTAGACAGCAACTGTTTTAATGGTGATATGTTATTTATTGAAGCTAATGTCAGTTCCTCTTTGTGGCCAGACTGAAAATAATATTTATACAGATAAAGCAAAGAAGACATTTGGTCCATAAGATAGAGGAATATTTGCTATCGGAGTATTGCGAGCATGAAGAAAACCTCAGCCAAACTGAATATTAATTTTTATTGAGTGGTAATTAAAATAACTTTTTTTTGCATGCTTTTGGAGATAGTTAAGCAGAGAATCTTGTTTTCCTGGAGTCATTCAAGCACAGAGTAAGCAAAGCTCCAAGGAGATGAAAACTCTCATTTTGGCAGATGTTTTAGCAAACAGCATTCCTGATGAAACTTCCAGAGGACTTTGTCAGTCTAATACAATGATTAACCTACCTCATGTGTTTACATTCTTCTTAAATATTTCTGCATCGTGCAAACCCCAGACATAGTTGCATTTAACAAGTTTTATTTCAGTAGAAAATAATACCTTGAGGTCCATGCTGTACAATTATTTTTTCAGTGTTTTTGCTATATCATCTTAAAGCAAAAGGTCCACCATAGTAGTTTTCCTTGTAATGTTGTATTCCAAATAAACAGTGTTGATGTACCCTAATGTTTTTAATGCATCAGAATTTTGAATGTATTGGAGATTTTCAAGCTTTTCATGACAGCTAGTATTGAAAATATGTTCAGTGTGAATATAGAACAGAGTCTGCATGCTTTCTTGATGTTCTGTTCCAATTTTGTGAAATAAACTTCTTTCATCTCCATCTTGTTGTGTAAAAGGTATTATGAATTACCTAAGAGAGATGCTTTTATCTAAACCTTTTGGAAATGCTTGTACATATAAGCAGACCTTTCCTATTATAGCTTGAATAAAGCAAAAAAAATAAATAAATTGCACTTGTCAATAAAGAACATCCGTGCTTTGCATTCTGAGTGGAGTACAAAGCACAGTATACCTATGTGTTATAAAATCAAAACCAAGTCATGATGAAGTTGAGGTTATAGGATCAGCAATGTTTTCTCTCTCTTTTCTTTTATATTAGGGCACAGTTCCAAGCATAATGGTTTTCTGGTCCAAGTGTGGGGTCCCCAAATGCTACCATAATAAATAAAAGGGAAAAACTATTATTATTCCCAAGGGTCATTCCTTTCTAATGCTGCTATAAAATATTATTTTTAGGAGCAGGCCAGGGTACCACAGGGAGAACACAAGCAGCCCAGGAGTTCTGCAGGCACAGCTCATGCAGTGATGCTG
>JAOEGS010011959.1:22655-38772 GCA_025447755.1 Corythornis vintsioides | reverse complement strand
TCAGATATATTACTTCCCCTTCTGGAGATGACTTCATTTCCTACACAGTTAGTACACAGATGGGGAAACCCCAGGAATCTACAAAGGCAGCTCTTTTCCATCCAGCCTCCTCAGTCAATGGCTCTTGATGGTATCTTCTGTCGGGCAAAGGGCAGGGGAAGCAGAGGCTGCAATTCTGGATTCTTCCAGGCTGCTGAAAACTCTGAATAAAGATCTGAGTCAGCTGGAAATGGTCAGGGCTTTTGCTGGGTCAACGCTGAACATCAGTCACCATTACTGCAGGGTAGAAGTGCAGCTGCAAGGGGGGACTGTGAGATGCATCCACATGCCAGGTCCTCTCAAGGCAGAACTCAAAGGTGCTTCTGCCTCTAAAGCAGAGATTTCATCAGCACTGGAGGTGGAAAAAAACCATTGCCCATGGTAGGTGTTGCAACCCTACTGCTCTGCAGCAAGAACCACGGGCTGCACAGCAAGGACAGGAATAGGGACCATCATCTCCTGCTCTGGGAGGAAGTGGGACAGCACAGCTCTGGCTCTCATCCTCCTTCTCAGAAGGCTTTGTGCAACTTCATGACTAATTAGTGCTCTTCTGGCTAAAGCACTGGCACAGTGACCTTTGCAACACCTGCCCAGTTGAGGACTGATTCAGAAAATTTACTTTGCTCCGTGCCCAGCACTTCTAGAAACAAACAAAAGCCATTTCCACCCCTGTTAATGTCCCAGGAAACACCTGAGCCAGAGGGGCAGAGACAGCCACACGACTTACAGCACTCCTACCTGGAAGGTTTCAGGCTGGATCTCTGCAGTCAGCCAGGTTGCCCCAGGTCAGCTTCACAGCAGAGACTGGAGATCTCACTACAGACCCTGACAAAGACACAGGGGAGCTGAGGTGTTTTCCCTTGGCAGATCAAAAGCACACATAGATTGTGCATGCAGGGTCACAGAGATGAGAGGAAATAAGAGGAAGGATTTGCCTGAAGGTTTCTGCAGAACCTTAATCTGTTCTTTAGGAAACTCAAACCCAAAAGGAGTTGTCACATTCGCTGACTCAGCTGCTTGGCTATTTTTAAGTGATCTTTTTTTTACATGTTTGGATCTAAAACTCCAGGCACGAGGCACAGTGTAAAGACACTGGTGAGCAATCACTGAGGGAGATGAGGACAGAGCAGTGTCAGGTGATCCACAGGGGAAAGAATCTCCCACTGCTCAGGAGGAGATGGAAGTTCCAGGTCACTCATCTGTCAGAGAAAGCTGGGGAGCAGCACACAGAAACTGAGCTGGGAAACTCCATTTATTTTTCTCTTGAGTATGGAAGCCTCAGGCAGTGGAATTGGCAAATGTAGTAGCACCTACAGGTTGATCCAAGCTAGTGTGATGTGGACAGGGACTTCTGGATCACACACCCATGTCAAAAGCTGGACGCAGGCTGCATTCCTGGGTGTCAGATACTGCTGCTAAGCTCATCACTTCTCAGAAATCCCTTGGTAGGCACTCCTATGCCAATAAAACTGAAGCTTATCAGTAACTACATTTATGACCCTGACAATAAAAGAGGTATTTACCTAGCTGGAGGCCACCAGATATTGTTTACAATACTCCTTTTGAAGGCTTGGGAGTTATTCTCTGCAGTCAGACACTTTATGCATTAGGAACTCGGCAGCTTTGAATTCACCTGCCCTTCATCTCCAAAACTAGGGCTCTGTCAACAAACTGGAACAGCAGCTCCTCTCTCTCCCCAGAGAGAGAACCAAAAGCAGAACAGTTTGTAAGAAGACAGCTGATCTCTTCATTTAGGGCTCACTTTTTCTGCCTTCTCTCTGCAACCACAGAAGGAATTTTATCTCTGCTGCCTGTGGGTTTTTTTGCAGGCCAAGTCTTCTGATCACTACCTCTTCAATTCCAAGACAAACCACAGGCTCCAGAACTCGACACAACTGTTCCCGTTGCTCCTGTCAGTATTTCTTACCCCGTCACCGTTACGTCACCTATGATGTAAGACACCAAAGCCCTTGCTTCTGATTGACAATGATTTTCTGTTGTTAATAAAACCAGCTGTACATCTCTGACTTTACCTGAGTAACCCTCCTGCATGGTCCCATCTGCACCTCTGCTGTAACTGGATCAAAAGGAAACGACCTCTTGACAGGGTCAAAGGTAAACTGGCAGAAGTGCCCCTCGATTTATCTCAGAAGCAAAATGCTGCAGCAGCACTGAGAATCTCCCTCTGCCCAAATCCAAAGCAGCAGGCAGTGCAGGAGTTCTGGCTTCAGAAGAAGCAGTGGCACCCAAAATAAAATCCACCTGCTCAGTCAAAGCAGCTCCTGGTGTCGCAACAGCACGCGCCGCGTCTTCTCAGTTCTTCTTCTAAGACAAAGTCTGGATTCTGCTGCTTATTCCAGTGGTGGGAGGTTTTGATGTCTCAAAAAGTACTCTAAATATTACTGCAGATGTTACATATAAACACAGAAAGATTTTTTTTTTTTAATGTAATTGCATGTAAGGACAAGGGGAGCTCATGAAAATCTGGTTCTAGTATCTATCCGTTCCACAAGTGTTAGCTCCTACTTCCATGGTGTCTTAAATCAAAGCCCAACCCCTCCACAGGGATGGAAAATCACAATTACAGATCAAACGCCTTCCACCAGAAGTGGAAAGTCACAAAGAGAGCATAATAATTACAACAGCAGCAGTAGGAAGGTACAGAAGAAACCAATCAGAAGAGATAAGAGCGTTACACAAAGATACAGAGATTCCACGAGGCAAAGTCCAGGGAAATTTTGTACATATTCCATGTTTTGATACTTCTTTAGTTAATAAAGTGCCTTCTGTTAATGGAAAGCAATTCTGTGGACATCTAGGGCAAGGGACTTACCCGCTCACCTGTGACTCATCTCCCAGCAGCATCTCCCAGGTCTGGAGTTTCCACCGGGGTGCAGAGGGGTGGCCCAGGCACTATATAAACAGGACAGGTCCCAGAGCACTGGCATTAGCCACCCTTGGGGCTGCCAGCAGCAGAGCCAAGTGACAGCACAGAGAAGAAACACTCGTGCACCATGGTGAGCAAGGCTGTAGCTGCTGTCCTGACTCTCCTCCTCGTCTCGGCGCTGGCGACGGAAGGTAAACCCTTTGGAAAGCTCTAAGCCCTCGTGGGGGCAAACCCTGGCCAGGGAGCTGCTGTGCTGCATGGCAAGCAGGGCACATGCCACTTCTCCTATGGGCAGCAAGCAGAACCCCCACCCCCGTGCTTCCTGAGGAAACACTGCATCTTTTCCCTTCTCTCCTCCCAGGCAAGGCCGTGCCGCGCTCGGCCATGGAGCTGCGGTGCCAGTGCGTGAGCACCCGCTCCAAGATCATCCACCCCAAGTTCATCCAGAACGTCAACCTGACCCCCAGTGGACCCCACTGCCAGAACGTGGAAGTCATGTAAGTTCTCCAGCAGGGCTCAGGGGGGGTGTGGATGCTGTCTGTGAGGCGGGCAGGCCTGGGTCTGCTCCGTGCTCACACCTTGGCTTTGCCAGCCTCCACCTTTTAACCCCCTGGGGCAACAGCCTGACCAGCAGTTTGATCCAGTCTCTGAATCGAGATGGAAAGGGGCAGCCCTTTAGATAAACTGGGGGAAAGAGAGCCCTGCCTTCAAACAGGAGAGCATTTAGGGAAACCTCAACACTTTGGGCTACAGCCCCAACTGATGCAGCCCAAAGAAAAGAGGCTGTAAAAGAGAAAAGAGAAATGCCTTGGAATTCACTAATTCACCTTTTCCCTTCCCTTTCTTGCAGAGCCACCCTGACAGATGGCAGAGAAGTGTGCCTGGACCCTTCTGCTCCCTGGGTCAAGCTGATCATCAAGGCCATCCTGGACAAGTGAGTGAGCTGCTGTCTGTGAGCACAGCTTATCCAAACCCTCTGTCTGCAGCGAGCCAGCAGACACCGATACAATTCCACCTCCTCGGGCAGTTGCTGCTGCTGGTGCTCATTAATTGGGACAAGCAGTGTGATTGAGCTGTAATTAGCTTTGAGCCCTCGCTGTGTCACACCCTCCCGGGGAGGGTGGCAGCTCCAGACACTCACCCACAGGTTTTCCCTCACTTGCGAGGGCAGAAAGAAACACCAGGCTTGTCAAAAATATGGCTTTCAAATGAGTGGGGTCTCACCTGATTCCAGAGAGTGATTCCTGTTCCACAGAGAAGCTCTAATTGTCTCCTTTTCCATTTTCCTTCTTTCTAGGGCAAACACCAAAAGTCAGCCAGCGTCCTAAAATGAAGAAGAGAAATGTCCTGACTCTCCCAGGAAGGCAGCTCAGCAGCCCCTGCCTCCCACCCTCACACTTCTAGCAACACCCAGACAGCACAAATCCCCTGGTTTTTAGCACTTTAATTCTTTCCAAGAGGTCTCACTACTAGGAGAGAAACCACTGACACCAGAAACACTGGCAGAAAAAAAGAAAATCCTTTGTACAAGGAGCTGGAGATGATTCTGGAGTCATCTTTGCTCAAGAAGCTGGATCAGCACGGAGCTCAGCAGAGCTTTCACTCAGTCACCTCACCTCCTTGCCAACAGCTCAGGAAAAGCCCAGTGATGCCCTCTCTCCAGGACAGGTGGCATCACCTGTGCCTAGGTCAGGGCCACTGGCTGGAAAAGGGCAGCTACCAAAATGAGGACGCCCCGATTCCGAGGCACCCCGTTTTGTGCCATCGTTCTGAAGGTGTTATTTATTGTGAATCAGTGTTGTGAAGGCACAAATGTAAATGTTAATGCCATCTTTTGGCTAGAAAAGAGCACTTTATCGATTGGTAATTTAAAAACTATTTATTTTTATTTATTTCTTCATATTTATTTACTTCTGCATAATCCTGCGGTCGTTTTTCACTTGTTATTTATTTATTTATGGGAAACACTTCTGTTTACGAAATGCCTACGTTTATAACCTAATAAATGCTTGTTGAAACATTTTCACTTCAGTATTCTGTGCCATTAATTCCCTTATTGAAACACAGAACTGTAAATAAAAAAAGAGGATGCCTTTCTGCACCTTGTAATGGGTTCTCAGAAGGGCGAGTGGTGGCTCTTTGGGGGGGGAGGGTGGCAGCTAATTACAACAGTAGGATTGTGCCTCTGGAGGGAAGTGCAGATGGTTTCCAGTAGGAGGAATTGTGAAAATTAGCTGCATTCTTCCTCTTTGCCTGCCAGACGCAGTGTTTGCAGAGGTCTGGGTGATAGAATTCACAGATGAGAAGGGATGAGCAAGTGGCAGAAATTGCAGGGACGAGCTGTGGTGGCTCAGCACGTCAGCTGAGGATCTGGCACTGAACGAGGCTTTCATTCACTTCAATAAGCAGGGAAATCTGATAGACATCAAGAAAGCCACGGAGCATCCTCCCTAATTGTGGTGAGGAGGGAGGAGAACCTCAGGAAAACTTGGGAGCAGAGCTCCCAGGGCACAGCTGGACCACGGGGATTTGCAGAGGAACGGCTGCAATATCAGCAGCAAATGGGCAAGTAGAGCAAATGTTTTGATACTTGTGGTCTTTTCCAACACGGAGGCACTCCATATCCTGCCCAAACGGCTCGTGGAGCAACATCAGGGAATTCTTGGTGCTGCTTCTCATGCTCAGGGGCTGGTGGCAGCTCTTCCAGCCCCACAGAGCTGCACAGCCCCAGCTCAGCCTCTCAGTGGAGAGGAGACAGAGCTCCTCAGGGGGATGGGTTTTGTCCAGGCTTGTCCTACAACACTAAGCCTTCCTGCTCTGAGTGATTTTTACAAGCTGGCTTCCTTCAGGGATCTAATCCAGTGGGGAAATGGCAGGAATACCAGCTGGGGATGGGGAGAGGTATGAAGAGCCGCTGTGTGTGCGCCTGTGTCCAGGCTGCTGGGAGAAGCATTTTCTTTGCCCCTCAAAAATAAGAGTAGCCAATATCCCCCTGAGTAAACAAGACACCTCTAGAAAGGGATTCCCGAGGAATATGCAAGAGATTAATTTCATTTATGACGTGTGCTCAGCTTCTCTTTTACACTCCTGTCATTATTCCAGACGCATGAGCTCAGAAAGAAAAGCAAATCACTCCCCAAGTGCTTATGTGAACCAGGTGTTACTGCAGCTCCAACTGTCACTTTCCCTCTTCACCCCGAGAAGAAATGAAGAGAGAGGAGAGCTCAGAGGTGACGAAGCCTCGAGTCATTTCCCACTCATCGTTTCCTGGTCAGTGACTAGAGAAGCTTTTCAGCACAGAATGAAGCACCGAAATCCCCGCCACGACAAAACCCTTCTGGAGAGCAACAGAAACGAGTTGTGTCTTGCCTCCCCAAAAGGCTGGCTAAACAGCTCCATCAGAGCTGTATCAGAGCACAGGCTGGAAGCTTGGGATGGAAAGTTGCTGTCATTATCTGGGGTAGAAGTCTTTGCACGAGGTGTTTAAACCCCATGCAAAGAACTGGAGGTAAATTCTACACTTGGAGGAGGAGGGAAAAAGCCTCTTTATTTTTGCTTTGGGGATGCCTGGAAATGCTGCTTTGGTTTCAGTGGTGCAAGATCAACACTGTTCATTACACCCAATAGCCCATGAAGAAATGCAAACAGAAAGGGATGGTTAATCATCACAGTTTAAGAGCCAATTTAAAATACACAGCAGCAGCAGTTAGTTGGGGAAGAGCGAAGGATGGATTGCACAGAGGGTGGCAAATCTACCTCTGTGGCTCTGGTTCTCTGTCTGGTCCTAACAGCAGGGTCAGAAGGGAAGAAAATGATGTCTTAAAACTGGTGAGACCAACATGCAGAGGCAAATTCAAGTGGCCTTGGGCTATGTTGATTTTTGCATCTTCAATAAACTGCCATTCAGAAGTAAGAAACAGCATTTGCATTTGCATGTGTTCGGGTGCTGTGGTTGTTTCTGTGGGTAAAATACTCTCCTGTCAGGAAATCAGTTTGTTCCTGTGTCATCATACCTGTCTTACACTGGACTTTAAGAAATGTTTGGGTGACCTTCTGCTCCATGTGCCCATCCATCTCTTCTTCTCCAAAGAACAGCTTTCTCCTGTCTGCACTTTCATTCTGGGTAGGCAGGTTGATGATGGTGCTTCCTCAAAGCAGGAGTTATGCTGCTTGCAGAGAAGAATAAAGAATATGAGCAGATGATCATGGCAACTTTTAAGAGTTTAAAAGGAGGCAGTTAATGTCCTTAACCTACTGGACTCAAGGGCTGTAGTTTTGGCAGAGGTACAAACACACTGTGGAACACTGAAGTGTTTTCACTGAGAGCTTAACTTCACCTGCACTTGCAGAGCAGCATCTCTGCAAACACGACTGCTGCTGGTGTGCAGATGCAATTCATTTGATCTGAAGGGCTTCAGAAAATCAGAATGGGCAACAAGGGTTCAGAAAATCAGAGTGGGCAGAGGAACTGCAGACCGAGCTTCTTCCCGTGCGGGGAGCTGTGAAACCCGTGTCAGGAAAACATGAAGCTGTGGTAGATCTCCTCCAAAATCAGATCAGGAACTCCTCAGGTGAACTGGGTCAGTGCATTCCTGTAAACAGAAGGGGTTTGTGCTTTCCCTGTGGTTTCCCAGGCAAATAATGGCTGTATGATCACACCCCGTGAGCAGCGCTGCCTTCCGCCTCACCAGCCACTGGCCACATCAGGCAGGTTTGATTAATGCCAAAAAAAGTTTCCCTACTAATCCAGTTCCTGATAAAAACTGTGGTGGGATGGAGAACAGAATGCAAATTAAAAATCCACCAAACTCCCTAAAGAGGTTGCATCACAAGCACCTGTGTTGACAGCATTCATTTAAAAAACCCAAATAAAACCAGCAAACTGTATAGAAAAAAATACAGGAAAGTCATTTTCCCATCGTTCTGTCAGGAATGCTAGCTGGAAAATATCCAACAAGCTCAACAGCAGTCTGTGCCATGTCCTCCAGCTCTTTGATTTGACCACACTGGGAGGGTGAGAGTTCCTCTCAACCTCAACTCCTCTGTTGCTCCCTCAGCAGAGCTGTGCTGGAAGGTGGCAGAGGTGTCTGGAGCTCACTGTTCCCTGGGTCTGGCTCACTGGACAGGCTCCTTTGGCCAGGTAATTTGCTTTCCTTCCCAGAACAGAAAGCTATTTTTAGAAGGTAGAGTTTCATTTCTTGGCGTGGAAACGTTTGCTCTCTTCAAGCATCAGTAATTCTTCCCAACAGCCCTCTCAGGTGCTTGAGAGTCAAAGTGATTTCCTAGCTGTGACACCTTCCCTGCGTGCCAAGCCACCTAAACATCCACTGAGAGAGCACGATCTGGGGGGGACACTTCCAAAAATCCAGCTGCAGAAGCCCCCTTTCCTCTTTCTGGGTGTAATTCAGCTGGCAGGTCTGAGCTGCTGGAAATGGGGACAGCTGGATCCCTGCCTCACTCCAGTGGGACACAGGCACGTGGCATTCCTTTCTGTCAGAGCAGCACTTGGGCAACTTGGGGCATTTTTGTCTCTGCACACATGGCAGTTGGTTGTTAAGATAAAAAGAGATGATTAACAACCTGTCAGCACTTGTTGTTCTCCCTGTAGCTGTATTAATGGTGATTGTTTCACCAATACATTTCTGAATTGGCTTTATACTTCATCTGGTTACAGGGCCAGGGACCACAATGAGTCACCAATCAAAGAAAAGATACCCAGGAAAGAGATATCCTGGAGTTTCTCAAGCATATGAAATGAGAGGAAACACTTGCTGATAAGAAGGTCAAAGATCAGGCCCAACTCCTGCTACATTACTCCAGTTGATTGAGTTTTCTTCCCCAATTCCCTTTGCTGTGCCTGTCTCTGAACTGCTCTGTGGTGGGAGTGAGGAGCTGGAGCTGAATGAAGGTGCTGTGGTGCTGAAAGGACAAGCATAAAAAGGAAAATATTTACCTGTAAACAGCCTTCAAAGAGAAACAAAAGTGTTCAGTGAGTAAAGACCTGAATTAACAGGTGGAAAGGGAGAGTCCGTGTGGCTCTGAGGGGATTTTTCCACCCTCTGCTTGTCACTGTCCTCTGGAGGGGACAAGAAGCCCGTGGATGGGGGAAAAAGGGGGAGTTTGGATGTGCTGGCCCTGCCTGGAGCAGACAGTGACGTTTCCAGAGTCATGACACACGTCCACTGACCACTTCCAACTTCAGCACAAAGTTCCCAACGCCAGCTTCTTAAATCTGACCACGTGTTTCCCCCTCTGCTTCCATATCTTATTTCCACAGGCAGAAAGGGCTTCCTGCCAAGCTCCTGACAGGGAAATGCAGCTGAAGCAGCAGAGGCAGCAGATCAACCTCCAGCTGCTGCTCCCTAGCAGCTCTTTACCTGGACTCAACATCTCTGTTAACACCGGGGAGATGGAATTAATTTTAGTAATTGATTTGTTAACATTAGATCATATTTTTATGCTAGTGAATGATAATGACACTGAATATAAATATAAACAATAGGAATATAACCTTCTGTAATATTACCAGACCCCTTATATTAACATTGTCAATGGCTTTTCATACTGAATTTGATCAAGTGAAGCTTTTCATTCAACCCACAAGCTTTTTTAACTGAAACCTACAGCAGGGAATCGACTGTTTTCAAGCAGAGCTGAAACACACATGATAGATAAATATTTAGTCACACAAATATGTATTTATACTATTGTAGTTAGAAAAAAAAATACATTAGAAGGCAAATCCACTAAAAAGCCTCCCTGCCATTCAGTGAGTCCAGCCACGTTCAGGAAAGCCCAGCACTTGCTGTGGTCTCACTGGGGCTCCATAACCAGCTATATTTGGACACTTCCAGCTGACCTAAGCTGTTCTCCTTTCTTTGCCATCACTTCCCCAGAGTGAAGCCAAAAACCCAGAAGTGGAGGAGCCATTCTGCTTTTTGCCTCTGCTCCCTGTGCTCCACCACACCAAAAAACTTCCACGAGTGTTTGCACAACACCGGGGCAGGTTCTCAGAAGGATTATTTCCCAGCTTCTCATGTTTGCCTCCTCTGCCCTCCCCGGGTCAAGGGGGATGGCAGGTGAACTCCAAGCCCTTTGTGGGGAAAAGGAGGTGGTTTCAGAAGAGAGGGTTTTTTTTTTCCACGGGGAAAAAGAGCAGGTTGGTAGAGAGGAGGCACAGCAGGCAGCTGACCCCTCACTCCAGACAGAGCCCTGTCTCCTGGCTCTTGTTTTGCTTAAACAAGATGGATTCTTAGTTTGCTTAGAGAGAGCAATTTTATCAGCCCAGAGGAAGTCCTCTGGAACTGGTTTAACTCAAACCAGTGAGGGACTGGAGTGCAGCTGCCTCCCATCCCTCGGCAGAGTGCACACCCACCCCCTGGCTGTGTGCAAAGACTCTCAACGATCCCAGTCAAGATCCCTTTGGACTTGGGTCTTCCTTAGGCAAGGCAACGAGGCACAGAGGAGCAAAGCAGCCTAGTTTCCATCCTCATCCCATTCCCTGCCTTGGCAGGCGGGCAAGGGAGGTGCTGGCTTCCCTCAGCAGCAACCGGCTGCTTGAGCGAGCTGCTCTGAGCACCCCAAGTGTGTTTGCAGCAGGGTGAAGCTGGAGGAGCCCCAGCCCACTCCGTGATGTTATCTCCCAGCAGGAGCAGCAACTCCACTGGCCCAAGTCACAGCACTGTCAAAATCAGATAAAGGATCTGGAGTTGCCCAGGGCAGGGGCTGGGACGAGGTCCCGGGCGCAGCGTGGAAGGGAAGCGGGGTGAAGCAGCACTCCCAGCAGCACGGGTGAGGAATGCCTGGCCTGATCCCCATGGCTCAGCCTCCCCATGCCACTGCTGCCCCCATCACACCCCCTCCACAGTCCCATCCAACAAGTGGAGCTGGAGGAGATGCTGAGAAATGACAGTGGATTTGTAGCTCCTCACAGACACCCTCAGCCAGACACTCCTAGCTCAGGGGCAGGGTTAATCATAGAGGTGGAGCAGACTCTTGCCCTGGGAATTCCTGCAGCTCCGTTACTGCCACACTCAGGAAATAGCTGAGCCCAGTGGTAAGGAGGATAAACAGTCACTGGCTTTACTTGGGGATTGGAGGGGGAATTTCCTTTTTTTCTTTTTTTGCCTCAGCCACGACGGGCATTTCGGCGCTGGCTAAAATTAGGCAATGGAGCTGCAAATAGTAACTAAGAAAAGTGGGATGTCTAATCCCATTTTAATTGCCCTGTGTGAGTGCATAGATAAACAGAGACACAGAGACCCCACAAGAAGCAGCAAAACCTCCAAGTAAATGGGTTAAACATCTATAATCTGATAGGAGTGAAATGGTTCACAGTAAACCGTAGTAAGTCATGGCCAAACAATTCAATTATTACTATAAGTGCTTTACATGATGAAGGCAACTGAATTTGTCCAGACTCCTCAGAGCTGGGATCAAGTACCCCTAGAATTCCACAGAAGATGAAGCTTGGAGGCTGGAGATGAGTAGCAGCCTAAGTCAGCAGGGTCAAAAGGACAATGAACAGCATGACTGCTCCTCACCCCACACACTCCAGAGGGGCTTAAAACCCCAAACCTTCAGTAAAGCAACAGATCAACATTTGAGCCCAAGCCTCCCCTTGAAACTGCCTCCTTCACAAGGCAGCATCTCTGCTCACGGAGGCTCTTGCAGTGCCACAACACTCAGTGTCACTTCCCTTTGCTACGGTCACTGGAAAAGATCACAGAAAAGGCTTATGAAAAATAACCTGCACTCACAAGGAAACAAAAGCAGTCGTGTTCAGCAGGTCATGCTGCTTTAGTCTGCATACAAAGCTTCCTCTGTTTACCACCCGTTCACATGTGTGACATGAACAGCCCAGGGGTGAGTTTCCAAGCTGCTGAGAATCTCCTACCTGCCTCCCACGGGGAGCTTTGCACAGCCCAGCCCCAGTGTGCTGAGCACAGAGCATTAGGGATTCGTCTGCTCTGGGAGATGCTGCTTGACAGAGAAAAAAACAGAGAAAAAAACCCCCCAAAATTAAAATAATCAATATCAAAGTAATTCTGAGGGAAGACCCCAGTGAAAAAGCTTCTCAGTGATTCCAGTGCTGCCTGATTTCCACTCCAGTGGTTTAAAATCAGGTAAGCAGAAGCTATCACCATAAAGAGAGATAAGGATTTGCATATCTTGAGTATAGATCTGGCATCCCTAGCAGGAAGATCAGTTACTGCTCTGAAGACAACAACAGAAAGTTATGAATGGAACCAAACCCATCGTGAAGCTGTGTAACTGGGTAAGGGTGTGCATTAGAAAAAGCATAAAATCCACAGAAATCTAGCAGGGAAACGTGGATGCATGGCTGCTATTTACACACAGTAACAAACTGACACGTTAGGTCACTCAGCAGAGCAACTCCTCGTCATCTAGGAAGGAGTTTCACAACAGTCATGTGACTAATTTTTGCAGCATCTGGGAAATTCCTGTCACGCAATCCAGCCGTGAGCAGAGCAGGCAGCCTGGGCTATATAACCCAGATGATTCCCCAGCTCAGGCACCAGCAACCTTCCAGGACAAGAGCAGCCACTGCTCCACAGAACCAGAGCGAGACCACCCAGAGAAAACCTCCCGTCCAACCATGAGCAGCAAACTTGTGGCTGTCCTGGCTCTGCTCCTGCTCTCTGCAGCTCTCTCTCAAGGTCAGTGCATCCCACAGCCTCCATGGGCAGCTCCAGAGGTGCTCGTCCTTGCAGAGAGGAACCTTTCTGCTAATTGGCTTCTTTAGGGAGATTTTTCAGCAGCTTCGCTCAGGAAGGTACCAGGTAGCCCTTGTACTGACTTCTGGTGGGTAAAGTTTTAAGGATGCAACTTCTGTCTGTGTATGTTTGAAGTTTGTGCAGCTTCTTCTGGAGTGTTTGATTGTTTTCTCTCCATTCCCACAGCTTACAGTCTCACGTTTGCTGCTTAGCAAACACAATGCCTTAAGCAAGCAAGCTGGGAATGCAGAACAAACAATACTAAGCAGGGACAAACCTCCAGTTAATGACAAAATCCAGGGCTTTGCCTTCTGTGGCATGGCCAGCTATGAAAATGATGTGTGGTCAGTAGAAGCAGTGGTTTATTTTAAAATGAACCCACAAAATCAGCGAGTTTATTCTAAAAAGGTGTGTTAATTTAGTTTTACACTTACCTGGGCACCAGCTCCCCTGAAAGAAACAAGCAACTGATGTTGGGGGAGCTCAGAGAAATGCAGGATTGTCATGGAGACCACCCCTCAAACCATTCCTTCTTTTCACAGGTATGACCCTGGCAAGGATGGGACCCGAGCTGAGGTGCCAGTGCATAGCCACTCATTCCAAGTTCATCCCTCCCAAAGCCATCCAAGATGTGAAGCTGACACAGAGTGGCCCCCACTGCAAGAACGTTGAAGTGATGTAAGTAGCTCTGCAGGAGCCTCCCTCTCCTTCCCCCACTCTCTCTGACACCCCCCTAGGAACCTGGCAGCCATCAGGCTGGCACCAGGGAGACAGATCTTGTTATGCCCTCAAAGAGAAAAATATGAGCAGGTTTTAGGGAAGCAATTTGACTAATCTGGCCTGGACTAGCACAGGGAAAGGAGTAAATGTTGAAATCCTTGCACTGCTGAAACATGTTTTCACCACTGGAGGTTTCAGTGGTTGGGTAAGAAAGTTTTAGTAACGTAAACAAATTGCAGCCCAATACTGATGGGTATCTGCAGACAGCTTTGGGGGACTTGCTTTGAGAGCAGGCACACACACTCACCACTCCTGGCTGCTTCTAGTCTCCTCAGCTCTAACAACACGGCCAAGTCTAGCACAGAGCAGGCAGGATGAATCCATACCAACTGGTCTGTGAGTTAAACAGCTCCAGGGGGTAGTTTCCTCACTTTTCTTCATTCTCTGTTTTGCAGAGCTACCCTGAAGGATGGCAGAGAGGTGTGTCTGGAGCCCACTGCTCCCTGGGTACAGCTGATCATCAAGGCAATCCTGGCCAGGTAAGTCCTGTTCCCTCTCAGTGTGGGTGGGTGTGTGGTTAACCTGCCAAAACAAGCCCAGTTGGTGGGATTTCTTTGGGATCTCTGCAGGACACTTTTCCATTTTCTCTTAATCAGACTAAAAAAAAAAAACAAGGAGCCTTGCTGCTTAATGATAGAATTAGTGTTAGACTTTCTGGCTCTGCTGCAGGGTGCCCTGTCCAAGCATCCAAACATGTCACTGCTTAACGTTTGAGTGGTGGCAGTTCCATCTGGAGGGACTGCAGCATGGAAGTTTTTGGCTCCCTCTCAAAGACAAGGCTTTAAAAAACCCTCATCTTCCCCTGACTTACAGCAGCACATGTTAATATTTCTGAGTTAATGAGTTTCTTGATGTGAGTAAACACAGAAACTCGTGCTGCAGAAGCTTCCCAGCTGGGCAGCAGATGTGCACACACTGGGATTTCAGTGGCAGCTTTTGAAGCATCAGCTGCATTCCCTCTAGTGCCTCCACACAGCAGCACAGCACTCACCCTGGGACCTCCTTTTCACTTACCCTCTTCCTTCACCTCTTCACAGGGCTCAGCTTAACTCTGACTCACCACTCTAAGAAACACCAGGACAGAAAAAACCCCCCCATGGGAGCTGCTCCTGCGCCGAGAGAAGCATCCTTCCTGCAGCACCACCTCCTGCATCAGGGCTGGTGGTGGACTAGCTTAGCTTATTTATTTATTTATTGGACTATTTAAGAAAGCCTTTCCAAGTGTCCCTCGAGGTTGGAGATGCTGACTGGGAAGAGTGGTTGGCCTAAGGAAATGAAGGACCCTCGAGAGCCACTTCAGCCAAACTCCACCAGTGAAGTGCAGTGCACTTACCTCACAGCTTGTTTACACTAAGCCTTACTATTTGGCTGTGAAGCCAGCAAACTGGTAATTCCTCCTGCTCCCCTGGAGTGCACTAGTATGTTGTGTCAACAACAGCCTGCTGAACCACGGTCGGCCAGTGGCTTGACTGTGAACTGTGATTTTTTTAACCTTAAAAACCTAGCCTACGGGATCTGTAAGACAGTGGGTTTGCTGTCAGTTTATTTATTGTGACTTCCTTGGTATTTATAAATCTATTTATTGGGTAGTTTCTACACAGTGGTAAGTTATTTCATTTTTATGTATTCTACACCTCTGCTATTAATGTATTAAGAAATAATCACGATCACATTGCTCTGTGCAAGGATTTGACTCTAATTAGCTACTCTATCAGCTGACAGAAAAATCTCCATTGTACACGCACTGATTTTTCTTGTGAGAGTGTATTATTCCCAACAATGTCTTAATAAATGTTTTCTAAAAAAAAATATAATCTGTTATCTGCTTGTTCTTTTATATTTTCACTTGCTTTTCTTGGAAACAATCTGCTTTGTTTCTGGCACTGAAAGGAAAGGTTTTAGTACCTGGTACCACACCTCAGGTAGCCCCACATTACTGAACAAAACTCCTTGGGTAGGGAGAGATGCTCACACACCCTCTTCAGACTATTCCCAGTCCCTGGGCTGCAGGGCAAGGCTCCTCATTTAAGCACCTTGCAGTCAAACACATTTTACCCTCAGAAACCTGAACACCACCAGTGTCCAGATCAGCCCAGAGCTGGAAACCTGCACTACACCAGAAGGCCACCAAATGTCCAAATGGGATAACTTTCACTGTCCAAATGGGATAAGATTTACCTTGTGCAACAGCTCTTGTGGGTGTAACGTGGCTTCCCACAGGGTCCTGGGGCAGTTCTAAGACAGCAGGATAAACCCTTTCCTTCTGAACAGCTGGAGGCAGCAGCTCGGTGGCAGCAGCAGCTGAATGAACTCCAGTGACACGTTGGGCATCTCCAGGATGGGATCTAAGGGAGAGGGCAGAGGTTTAAAGCCTGTTGCTTCAAACTACCTGGTAGTTTCAGGCATGCACACTTGTTTTTAACTTCTACCTATTATCTAGGCAGTCTTAAAGGTTTGGGGTTTTTTTGCCAGGCAGCATTGTGATCATGAAATGAGAGCTGCCTTTAGCTTGTTCTTTACCTTGTTCTGAGCTGCCTTGTGCTTGCCCTTGAGGGTGGAGGATCAGTGGCACAGGCTCCCCAGGGAGGTGGTTGGGACACCATCTCTGGAGCTATTGCAGGGGAGGTTGGCCAAGGCTCTGAGCAGCCTGGGCTAGTTGAGGGTGTCCCTGCTC
>JAOEGS010011959.1:0-12838 GCA_025447755.1 Corythornis vintsioides | reverse complement strand
GCAGGGCCAGACGATCTGCCTGAGCCCCTCCGCGCCCTGGGTCAAGGTCATCCTCACCAGGATCCGCAACAGGTACCTGCCGCGGCGCTGTCGCGACTGGCACCCCACCCCGTCCCCGGGCACAGCCTCTGAGCATCCCCCTGCGGGACCCTGTGCCCGCTCCCAGCTTCCCAGCAAGCTGGAGGTCGGCAGGTGGTGGCAGCCGGGGCTGATCGCTGGATTCTTGGGGTTTTTTTTTGCTTTCAGCTCGACACTGAACGACTGATGGAGAAAGAAAGTGGCTGGAAGGGAGAAGACGTGGGGACTGTGGCCTCGGGGGCTCTCCTCTCTTGAAGTGCAGAGTGTTTGAGCTCTGCCTATTTATTGGGGACTTTATTTAATGCACTAAGAAGGGATGGTATTTATTTAATTGCAATTACTATGTAAGGTGTATCTTGAACTTGTCTGAAAAGCACGATTCTCAGTGCTCTGACACTCCCCAAGCTTGCTCTTGGGCTGTTGAGCAGGAGAAAGGTACAGGGAAAAGAGGGATGCTGATTCGAGTCCAGATTCCTGGGGGAACTGTGCACAGGTAGTTTTCTCTTCCAGTTTCTGCCCAGCAGAAAATCAGAAAGAATAAGAAGCATCTAAAACTGCTTTTAAATAGCAGTATTTAAGTGTCATCGTGGTGAGGGCGAGTGATTTCTGTTCATCTGCACGTTCTCCCCAGTGGTGGAAAAACCCTCACAGTTTACACTGTATAATTGCCATGGACAGGCCTCATCCTACATCCAGAATTGCTGGAGTAAGTTCCTATAAACCAAACGGAGCATTTTTCCTAGTGTTTTTATTACCATATGTTTCCTGATGAAGAAATTGTTGTTATTTGAAGAGTCTTGCTCTTTTAAACAATAAATATTTAGACACACTTGCCTAGTGTCTGTTTCTGTGTTACCATGACTGACACCTCAGGCCAAACCTTGTTGGTTTAGTTAAAGGCTGATGGACTCCCAAAGCTGTTGTGAGGAGCAAAGAGGGAAATGCAGCTGCCCCAGCACTCCCTGTGTCACCTTTGGCATCCTCTGGTGACTGGGCCACTATCCAGGGGATGGGCAACCCGAGGGAGAGCACGAGCCTGGCAGTCACTCTTCTCTCACTGGGAGCACAGCAGCAGGAGTTCAGCATTTTTGTCCTCACCTGAGCATCTCTCCCCCTCCATCCCCTCAGTGCACAGCTCTGGAATGGCTGGGGGTCCTTTCCCACTATCCCCAGCCTGTAGCTGTCACAGACACCATGGGGGTTTTCTGGCTGCACAGCTATTCTGCAGTTGTGTTTACTTGCTTGGGAGTGGAAGGGAACTGAAGTCCAGTTGCACATCTGTTTGGCAGCATCTAGCCTGGTTTTCTTAGTAAACAAAGTCTATGATGTGATGAGGCTGCCTTGATTGTTCTGGACTCCTCTGTTCTCTTGGCAACTGCTGAGCTGTCACCCATTTTCAAAGAATTAGGATCACAGATATTCACATTCTAGATGTTTTATGGAAGCCTGTGGGTCACTGCAGAAATTGCTGTTGTGCTCACACTGAGACTGCAGGATGAGCATGTAACACACTTATAACACACCAGAGAAGAGGCAGAGGAGAAAAAGAAGCTGGGAGTGCCTTGGTTGGGTTGTGTGCCCCATCAGCCAGCAGAGAATCCAGCTGCAGACTCCAGACCATTGAAAACCAGTTTGATCCACGGTGCTGCTCGCTTGCTCAGCACCTAAATCACCCCCTGCACTCATCCTCACCCGTGGGGACGAGGGCCAGGCCTATGGCAGTGTCAGTGTCACTGGCCCTTCCTTCCATCTCCTAAACACACCATCCCTGTGCAGCAGCAGGATGAGCTGTGCAGATTGCACATCTTCTCTAGGTTATGACACGTGTTCTTGTTCTCCTCGTGTCGTCACACAGACCTATTGACACGGTAACCTCCTGACAGAGAAATGCTTTGGAAATTACTCCTTCTCCTTGGGCTTCCCTGATTCACACTCACTGGGATAATCACCAGATCGACCTCCCTTTCTCACCCCCCCTGCAAGGAGGCAGGGCTGCGAGGGGAGAACATACCTGTGGCCTTCCTCACAACAACTGGCAGTGGAGCAATCAGCATCTTATGTCTCACCAGCAACCAGTGACCAAGTGTGACCAAAAGGAATGTCCCCACAGATAGAAAAGTCTGGCCAGAGGTCAGGCTGATCCCGTTGGCAAAATGCAGCTCATTGCCAAGGCCACAATCCTTGAAGGGGTCCATTCCTTTGGGATGATCCTGAATGATCCTCCTCTTTGTTGAGAGCCTGTCTCAAGGTGACTGTGGATCAGATATTGCTAATCTCAGCTGCCTGCTCATCACAGATTGTTGTGTTGGCTCCAACACGAAGGAATGGTCACAGTGCAACCAGCACAAGGTGTTCTCATTTCACAGGAAGAGAGACAGAATAAATGATGCTCATCTGGCCTTCTATTACCTTTTTTTTTCCTAAACCATGGTGCTGGTAACACCTCCTCGAGTGCACTGACGGAGACAGATGTGCAGGGTCAGCCCAGCACAAAGGGAAGTGACTGAGCAAAGCTCCTGGGCACATGAGGCATTTTGCTGAGTCTTTGTACATCGTGAGTTTCCTCTCGCTCCGTTGGTATGGCACAAGACTTTCCCAAAACTCTACTTTGGGCTAAAGGTCAGTGCAGCTCTTGAGGAGCTGGAGATGTCAGAGCATGAAGACATTCCAGCCCATCAATAAATGTTCTTCTGAATGTCAAACAAAATGGCTAATTACATCACAGGAAAATGACTGAGCATATAAAGTTTCTTCACGAGTGCTCCAGATGTTACACATTTGCCAACAGCCACATTTGCTGATGGAAGAGAATTTCCTTTCTGGCATGGTGAAGCAATCTCAGAGCTTCTTCACCTCCTGCTGCTGCTTCCGCGACACGCCGCGAGCTGCTCAGATCTCCCCTAAAAGCAATACACATTAACTGCCCTGCTCATGCTGGATCGTGTCAGAATTCACATCAAGACCAGCCAGTGCAAACGAATGCAAATAAATAATTTTTTTCAAGCTGAAGAATAATAAACCAGCTTGTTTTGAGCAGCTGCAGTGGCACAGGGAGCCGTGAGAACGTGGGCACGTTGGCCCGGCGGGTTGAGCAGACGAGTTCCAAATCCCACAAACACTTCTTCTCCAGCTTTTCAACACAACTCTTCTACTACAAAGACAGAAACTTTTCCAGGTGACAAGAAGCACAGCTTTACCTGCAGGTGGCTTCTTTATTTTAAGGCCCTCTCAATTATTTGCTGTGAAATTTCCCCCTGGAGACAAGACAGCTGGAAGTTCTGGGTATTTGAGAAGGCAAAGTAATGTGATTTCAGAGGCTGGAGTTGATAGTTTGAAACCCGTGGGGCAGAAGGCCCACTGAGTAGCTGCTCAGTGTGTGAGGAGTTTGTCACTGCTGTTTCACCACTTGCACACTTAACTGTCAAACTAATGTCATTAATATCACAGTGTATTTCATGTAGCTCACCCTGTTCCTGGATAAATTCCTGCTGAGAGGTCTGGATGAGACTGCAGTAGTCACACTAATGACACACTCTGATTTCTGTGTGACACTAGGCACTGGCCACTCTCTAACAGAGCAATCCTTTTCCTCCAGGCCCTTAGTGCACCATCCACAGCACTACTGTGAGAGCTCAGCCACTGCTGCCCTCCAGGAACTGCTCAACAAGGGGGTAAAATGCAGGTCAGCCCCAGTTGTTCTTCTCTACCTTGTCTCTTCCAGTGACAACTGAGGCCAGTGATGAAAAGCCAGGTATGTCTAAGCTGCCATTGACGTCAGCACGAGGGGGACTTGATGCAACATTGAAGTCTTTGCCCTGAAATCCAAGACAACTGCGTTGAGCACCAGGCTGCTGCTGAGCAGAAAGCCTGTTTGCTCAGAAGGTGGCAGCAAAAAGGAAAACAAACAGAGAGCAGAGGAGACGTTTTCCCAAATAAACAAAAGCCATCACGGGCAGGGCTGGAGCTGGAGCAAGAGCCAGTGTCCAGGCCAGCCTTTGATAGCTGGTGCCTACCTACTGAGCTAGAACCTGTGGTTCCTGCAGAAAATTCCTGAGCAAGGCAGAAGGAATGAGAGGTAGGAATGAAGTGCTTGCTCCCTACCCTTTGGCAGATGGAGTGTGATGACGTGGGCACTTCACAGAGCAATACGAACCCCCACTGCTGAGATCTTCCCCTCCTGGTTACTCCTTCAGACCTTCCACAACTTCCTGCAGGGTGGCAAAGGCAAGGAACAGTCCAGTGCTCCAAGGATCTGATGGATCTGGAGCCACGGGGACTGCTTGGGCAATGCCCAAGTGGCTGAGCTCACACCCAGCCCCAAGAGAAGTCACTCAGTGCCAGCAAGGAAAAATGGTTGGCGTGCAGGGAAACACCTGACAGACTAATGGTGAACACCAAGGTATCCCTGCTCCTGCTTCCCTCTTCCTGGGAGCATTTTGTAATTAAGCAGAGAGATGATTTACAAGCTTGTAGACACTGCACTATTAAGTCAGTCTGTGCTGTCATCTCTCCCAGCCCCAGTTAAATGAAGTGTCCATTGCCCAACATCAATTTGTCTCTTTTGCTTCCCAGACCAAGGCAAAAAAAAATACACTATTACTACATAACTGCAAAGATATTGGGGGAAAAAATATACTCATTCTTTACAATGCCTGAAAGCAGTCCAGTGAAAACCTAGAGGACTGAAATAAAGCAATGCATGATGTCCAGAGAGTGGGAAGAAGGGGTGGGTGGCTGTAGCACCTCTAGACTGCAACCCAGGATCCCCTGGTAGATTTTAATCCTTGATTTCTTTCCGGATGGCTGGATAAGGCCCCAGTCACTCACTGCTGTGCAGAATGCTCTGGGCTCTTTGCTGTTCAGCTAACAGCTCAATCCACAGTCACAGATCCGTGAGCTTTGCAGGGAAACACCGATGATAACATTAAATGTCAACTTATCCCTAGATGCAGAAGACAAAGGATTTTATGTCTCAGTTTCCAGTAGCCCCTTGCAAGCTCACAAGCCTCACGGAACCCCTACATGCACCCAGGCCGGGCCGGGTGGCCGACAGGGCAGAGGAGGAGCAGCTGCCGCCTGAGAAGGTGCGGGGAGGAGAGAAAGATGCGTGACGGAATGTGAATCACATTTCTCCTGCCCGGCAGCTCCCGGCGAGGGATAAAAGCCCCGGCGCGGAACCGAACCGCACAGCCCGGCTCCCACAACCCCTCCAGAACCGCACAGCCCGGCTCCCGCAACCCCTCCAGAACCGCACAGCCCGGCTCCCGCAACCCCTCTCCAGCAGCACCGACCAGCCATGAGCCCGCACCTCCACCTCGCTCTCCTCCTGGCCGCCGCCGCCGCTCTCTGCCGGGGTAAGCGCCGTGCGGGGGTCCGGTCCCGACGCGGGGGATGCGGGGGTCGGGTCGGCGGGTGGCACGAGGGATGCGGGGGATGCGGGGGTCGGGTCGGGGGTCCCGATGCGGGGCTCAGACGCTGCCTGCCGCTGTCAGGGGCTCCGCTGGCCGCCGAGCTTCGCTGCCGCTGCGTGCAGAGCGTGGCCGAGATGATCCCGCCGCGGCGGCTGGCCCGCCTGGAGCTCGTCGCCGCGGGGCCGCACTGCGCCGTGCCCGAGGTCATGTAAGTGCCGCTCCCGCTCTCTCTGCGAGCCCCCGGGTCCCGCGCTCCGAGCCCCGGCTCCGCTCTCCGAGCCCCGAGCCCCGCGCTCCGAGTCCCGCAGCCCGCGCTCCGAGCCCCCGACCCCGGTCTCCGAGCCCCCGACCCCGGTTTCCGAGCCCCCGGTCCCCGCTCACCCGCTGCCTCCCCCCTTAGAGCCACGACGAAGCAGGGCCAGACGATCTGCCTGAGCCCCTCCGCGCCCTGGGTCAAGGTCATCCTCACCAGGATCCGCAACAGGTACCCTTCGGGAGGCCAGGCTGGGCATCTGGCCGGGCTTGAGAGCAGCAGCGGGGGTGGCAGGAGTAACCAGCCCCGTTCTGCCGTTGGTCCCCTGGGGGGAAATCGGTTCTGTTTTGCCACAGAGTGGCTTCTTTGCTGGGAAGTCAACCCCGCGGGTCAGGTCTCTGCAGCAAACACCCGATGAAGTGCCAGTCTAGCAGCAGTGCTGTGCCAGCCTGGGCCACTGTCACCATCAGCATCTTTTCCAGCATCTCTTACAGAACTCTCCGGGAGTTACAGAAAGATTTCATGGCTGGCTGTGTAATTTGAATAATTCTGCCTGTTGCAGTTCAGCTCACCAGCTCTGAGGGAAGAAACAGCTCCACATGAAGTTTTTTCTGTGTTTGCCAGAAGATACCAGGAAACGAGTGCTGGGAGAAAATGACAACCTGAGTCTCCAGTTTTGACCTTGTTTGATGCCTAACTGCTCTTAAGGCCCTTCCCTCATATTTATTACTGCCTGTTCCTCTGTATTTATTGACTGAGCTCAAGGGAATCTGTTTGTGGCAGCTCTCACCACCACCACTGTGGTGCAAACTCCTTCTCCCCAAGGACAATCTGCCAGCATTAATGCCTGAAAAGATGAGCCGCTGGTGGGGACCTTTGCCTGCAGACAGTGTGACACTGGGAGAGGGTGGTGCTGGTGGTTCCTGCCATCAGGAATAAGGAAGATGCCTCAATTTGAGTGCTGCCTGGCACTTGGCATTTTCATTCCTGCCTGGGACTGCACAGGAGTAGAAGTGGTTGAAGTGGGTGCAGTTCTGTGCTGCTCAGCCTCAGGTGCCTGAGTGAGCCTTGCAATGTTTAACCACATTTTTTTTCCCCCACTGTAAGTTACTGGGATCTTTTTTTGCACAAGATACTGCACAGGAAAAAAACCTGTTGTTTTTTAAGTGAGTTTCTATCCACGAGGTGTAAAGGAACAGTAAATGTTCTGAAGAGGCTTAGATATTTTATATCTGCTTGTATGGCATACTGTCATTCACCTGGAAGAAGTACTTTTTCTTACTCTGCTCTGGAAAAAAATGTATTTAAATAAGAAGGTGGTTTTATCACGAAATAATCTAATTAAATAGGATGCAATAAAAATATTTTCTTGTTGAAAGAGACACTGTTTTTTGGGTGAATTCCATGTGTTGTGTACCTGTGGCTGGCTGGGAAGCAGTGACAAAAGCAGTCACGGGGCGTTAAAAGTTCCTCTGGCATCACTGGAGAATTAGAAGTCTGAAACTTTACACAGAAAAATCCACCCAAGAAGTTGTGCCACTTCAGCCAACAGAATGGTCCTGCAGAAACTGTTACCAAATAAAAGATATGCTCCTGCTCTTTGTGTATCCTGCTGTTTGGTCCTCATTGGCCTGCCCTTGAGTGGTTTCCTTGAGAGCATTTGGGGTGTGATGCATTTTCCCACGTGGATTTCTTGGCATGGGGGGCAGAAAGGCCCAAACTCCAGTGCCATGGGTTGAGAGACAAACAAAGCTCCCCTGGGAGAGCGTGATGGCACTCCTGAGAGACTGCAGAAGGAAGCACATCCTCCTGAGAGTGATGCCATGTGAAGATATTTAACCTGCACAGCCACTGGAGACCCTCATCCAGTCTCCCTTGCTGATGCCTCAGGGTCTGCCTGAGTGCAGCAAAGGAGGGGGGGTATCACATCACTTGCAGCTAAGCCATAGCAGAGGATGCTGTAAATCTTAGGAGCTTATGGGAGTCTCCTATGGATAATGAACAGGCAGACATCAGCAAATCCCTTGGCTGTTGGGCAGTCAGTGAAACACAAACCACTGGAGCAACTCTGGAAACTCCCACCACACACCCAGACCATTCTGGGTCTACAAATAGGATTTTGTCTGTTCTCAGGAACACCATAGACTCCAGAAAAAACCTGCATCCCTCTGCACTTTTTACCAGAGCAGCAGATATTTGCAAAATCCCAAGTCTCCCAAGGCAGATTATTTTTCACTTTCCTGCCCAGTGCACACCCAAGACTGGGGCTGAGATACTGACAATGGAATTACCAGCTAGTAATTATTATTTTTGAAAGCTGAGGATCAGTGAAGACTGCTACAGCTCTCCCCCCCCTGTTCTATGTCAAACATTTTTCCCCAGATCCACCCAAACAGCAATGGAAATCTTCTTGTGCAACTCTGGGCATTTGCCTCCCGTGCAATGTTCACTACAGAACCATATTTCCCAACAGAAAATGCCAGGAAAACCAGACCCAGCTCAGCTGGCATCATTTTAAACCCTCGTGGGTTTAAACAGGACATTTTACCACCAAGCTGTTTGAAAATAACATGGAGAAAATTCAGCTTTAGACCTTAAGACAGATAAATTCCTACAGACAGTAAAATGTCACATGGAGCCTATTGGTGCGACTTCAAACCGGATTTATCCCCTGCAACCATTTCCCCCCAATATCTATTTTTAGGATTTTTTGCACATATTTGTCTATAATTTTTACTGTATTGGTTGCCTTTCAATAACTTGCTGATGTCCTGTCTGTAAAATCCAATCAAAATAAAGACACCTCCTGGCAATTTGTAATTGTAAAAAAATTGTAAAAGCCTCTCTTCCTCATTCAGTATTACCTTTAAATTCCATTAATTGATATAATGTAAATTGATTTAAATTCCATTAATTAATAATCAAGTCCAAATTATAGCCACATATAGTGTGACTATAGTGTCATATATAGTGTGTCCAGTTTGCACAGCAAGGAAAACATGCCAGTGAAGTTTTCCAGACTCCAGGGAAAGCAAACAAATTCAGATTCAGAGCCACCAGATCTTTCTAACTTCTGCTTGCACTTTTCTTTTGACCAACATCTGCTTTCCAGGAACTCCTCACTGTGAGGGATTTTTACTTGAATTAAACTTGATTTTTACTACTACATCAGGGTGTGAAATGGACCCTTTTTGTTTCTACATGTAAACCAAGCTGGACAGTTTGGAGGCATTTCTTTGTACCTTACCTCTCACGACCTGCTCTCCAAGAGACAAGACCCAGAAGATCAAATACACATTTTCATAGACTCATTTAAGCATTTTGGGGGGAATTTTGCTGATCCTAGATGGCTCCCAGCACACAGGCTCTCCAACACCCACCCACCCAAATCCCTTAGGTCCTGGCCACCAATTTACCAGCCCTCAGCAGCATGAGGAGGCATCTTCCAGAAGAAGAGTGCTCAGGGCAACCTGACTCAAATCTGCTCTGTCTTTCCCCAACCCCAGCCCAGCAGAGTGGTGATTTCCAGCCCTGCTCATCACCAGCCACTCACCCCAGCAATAATCTCCTCATTCCACAGCAGGAAACTCCTCTGCAGCCCTTAGAAGCATTCACTGGGTGGGAACCATGGAAATCTGAAAGAAAACACACAGAAGTACAAGTCAGGGGTAGAAAGGTAGAGATTTTCACATGGATTTTCAGTGCTCTACTGGACAGAAACTGCCTTCTGTAAAAGAACCAAAACCAAGTATGAGGAGGTGGGAACTTTGCAGCAGTGACACTACTGCTGTGATGCCTCTGCCTGCCTGCAAGGAAGGATGGAGAAATTGAGATGATATGTAAAGGAATAGCAGTTATAATATGTACATGACAGCTATTTTGCAGTCTAAATAATGGATTTGGGACAATTAAGCTATGGAGAGTCTGATACAGAAACAACATTAGCAATACATCTTATTTTTTTTCTTAATTATTAAGATGTAAATCATATTTAAAATTGTGACCTGGCTTTATATAATAAAAATTCTGTTTTAAACTCCTGTTGACTTCAGCAGCAGTGCTAATTATACCTGCACACCAAAGCAAAACCAACATGAAATGCTGCCTTTATCTTTTGCTGATGGATATTATCAGAAAAATAATTTTAATTTGTGGTTTTATTTTATCAGACTCAGCTTTGACATAAGATTGACAGGAAGATCCCTTTATCAGACAGTCTGCAACGTGTGGTTAAACCACAGGCTGTAAATCTTGGCAAGGTGATGCCAACTCTTGATGATTATTTTAGAATAACCTAGAAGAGTATATATATAACTGCAATTAAGAGCTGTCAATCAAGATGAAGAGAAGCTTCCCAAGGCTGACAATCCATGTTCCCTGCTGTTGTGTTTGTAGCAGAGAGCCTCAAGGACCAGCTAGATCCCTCATTTTCACTCGTGCAGGGTTCTACAAGGGGTCACAGTACTCAAAACTGTTGTGTCAGAGCAAAAAAACCTGAATATTAGAAATTTAACTCAACTGGGAGCTTGATGCAGCTTGAGTGGAATCTGCTTAAACATGCAGCACATTTTACATTCCTCGTAATTCAAACTGAGTACTTGGTTTGTGTAGCTAATAGTGAAAAACAATGAAAAAAGTCAAAATATGGGTGACGTGAATACACTGCAAAATCTGGACCTTGTTACTGTTGAGGGCTGTTGCTATTAATAACAGGAATAGTCATTAATGTCTCCCAAAGACTGTGATCCCACACCAAATGCTGTAATTTTCCTTTTTCCACATAAAAATGTCCTTTGATTCTTTTTCCTGCTGTAAGGTTCTTTACAGTGCAATGGCAACACACTGTACAGAAAAAAGACAACCCAACTTTTATTTCTATTAATTATTCCAGAGAAAGCTGAGCCAAAAGCCACGTTCAAACCGAGGAGCTCTGTAGAAATACAGTGCACGGCCTCGTTTAGGAAGACCCCAAGATGCCAGGCCATGAGAGAGTTCCAGCAGAGCTTCCCGAGGAGGGCAGCAGGAGGGAGCAGAGCCTCCCGCGTGGGACGAGGGCCTCCTGGTGGCTCCCCAGCGCTGGCAGACACTGGCCCAGGCTCCTCAGCTGCATCGGCCACCGGGGTCATCCCCACTCCCGCTGCCCCTCCGAACCAGGGGCTGCTACAAAGGAAAAAAAGCCAATAAATAAATGTTCTTGAAATAGAAAGCTTCCCCAAGGTAACGAGTTTTATTTCTTAAATGAAAATATTTTTATTTTTCCTAAAATATCCATTTTTTCCTTCAACTAAGACTGCAAAATATGAGGTGGTTCACTTCCCAAACTCCTTATCAAAAGCATTTATAGGACAACTGCTTTTCTCTACTGTACTAATTTGGTAGAGAAATCTGTGCTGGATATTCTGTTCTGGGAAGTTTTAGCAGCTGCAGTTCAAGGATTTTTAGTGAAATATACAAATGTGTTAAAAGAAAGAAGAAGAAAAGAAAGAAAAGAGAAAAAAGAAAAAGAAGATAAAAACAAAATTTTAAAAAAAGGAAAGGAGAAAAGACAAGAAAAGGGAAAAGAAGGAAGGGAAAGGAGGAAAGGAAAAGAAGGAAGGGAAAAGGGAAAAAGAAAAGAAGGAGAAAAAAGAGGAAGAAAAGAGGAAAAAGGGAAGAAAGAGAAGAAAGAAGAAAAAGAAAAAAAGAAGTGGACAAACTTTTTTATTTAGAGAAAAATAAACTTTTGCTGAATTATCTTCTCTGTAATCCCAATTTTTAGGACTAATTAGACATTTCTTTCATTTCCCCAGTGTTTTCTGTTCTCCTCTCCAGCTTTTCTGTCCTTTAATGCCTTGCCTATTCCTTGTGATATATATTCACCTCCTTCAAGTAACCTACTCCCTTTTTAGGATTACTTGTGAATCCTGTTCCCACCACCACAGAGAGTGTCAGTTTATACTTCTAACATCTCTGTTTTTATGGAACCAGTGATAAAAGACCCCCCAAAATGGGTGTATTTCTCCTAAATGAGCTATGTCCATACTCTTCAGTGCCTTAGAAACCAGATAGTTTAGATGAGCATTTGAAGATCTTTGTCTTAGAGAAACACTGTGTGTGTTCAGGGCTGTAATTCCCCAGGGATTCCTTTATCCTCTCACTTCTCCATCCAGGATGGCACCAGGAAACAGCCATGGGAGGGAGGGGCAGTGTGTGTACCTGTGGCCATCACCGTGTCTGTTTCAGAACAAGCTTTATCACTGAAATAGACGTGGGATGCTGTGTGAAACCATCACATCTTCACACACCCAGCCAGCCTGTGTCTCTTGCAAGCTGTGCACTTTATAGAGCATTATCTTATCCATACTCACAGTGTGCTAACAAAGGGAGGGTCTCAATGAATCAAATGCAGGGATTTGGATTGTGCAATCCTTGCTAACGCTCAGAAATAATGGGGATTCTTCTGGTGGTCACAGGGGTCTTGGGGGAGGAAGGCTCCAAGTCTTCATCAGCTTGAACCTTTCACCTCTCTCTTCCAGCTCCTGTGGGATTGGAGTTGTTCACCTCAGAACCAGCTGGGTGCAGTTGTCCTTGGGAATTCTCCTCCTTCTCTCTTCTTATCAGCCCCAGGTCACTTCACACTCCCTCAAGAACACTGTACCACTTAAAATGTATTACAAAGTGTGCCAGCAAGCAAAACAGCACCAGCAGTGCACAAAAGACAGATGGTAGCTGGTTGGTTGTAAGGTCAGCAAGGCCATCATGACTGGGAGGCCCAAGCAAACCACCTACTTAAATACTAAGAATGCACTAAACACACTACAACATATTAGAAAGCATCGTATTTCCTTACTCCTCTAGGCAAAGGTTCTTAGTATCACCTGCTTGTGAACTGTGGGCCAGGAAAACGCAGACATATTCACTCCTCTGCCTCACACAAGGCGGGTTGAGGCTGAGGAGAAGGCGGGTTGGGGCTGAGGAGAAGGCGGGTTGGGGCTGAGGATGAGGCGGGTTGGGGCTGAGGAGAAGGCGGGTTGGGGCTGAGGAGGAGGCGAGCTGGGGCTGAGGAGAAGGCGGGTTGGGGCTGAGGAGAAGGGGGGCTGGGGCTGAGGAGGAGGGG
>JAOEGS010011958.1:0-57621 GCA_025447755.1 Corythornis vintsioides | reverse complement strand
GTGCCCCTCCTTTCCCGGGGCTCGCGCGCGGGCGGGGGGGGGGGGCGGGGGAGTGGCTGGGTGGTGTTCAGCTGCCAGCAGAGCTGAAACCAGGATTTTAGTATTAAATACAGTTTCTGAGAGTCAGTTTAGCCCCATGCAGGGGGTGGTTGAGATGGAGCAATGTTTGTGGACAGTCCATGCCTGTGTGAGCAGAAAGAGGGAGATGGGATATGAATGCTCATCACAGAGCATGGCACAGACAGAGATGTTGTGGTGTTAGAGCAACAGTCACCCCAGAAAAATGTTGTGTGATCAAGAGGGAAAAAAAAAAAAAAAACCAAAATACTGGTTTTGAGAAAGCATTTTGTGAACTTGTTAAAAGGCTTATGTGAGACAGCTGCAAAACCAGCCAGGAATCAAATCCTGGTTTCCAAGAGCTCCCTCCTGTTGTGTGCTCTGAAATGTTTATCTAGATGGTCTCCAACTGTTTCTCTGGATCCTGTCTTGTGGCAACTGCTTGTTAAGCATCATTTTGTCACCTTGTGCTGCTGTTATGCCCTAAACGTTGCAGGCTGGGTGGTGTTTGAGTATTTCAGCCTTTTCCATGCCTGTGGAAACAGGAGGGTAAAACAGATCCATAGTCACATGCTTGTTTGTTGTTCTTTCTTCCTCCAAAGCTTGTGCTGCTTTAGAAGGTAATTTCCCTTGCTTGTTTTACCAATTACTTTGCTATGGCTGAACACTTTTAACCTGCCTTTCTAAGAAAACAAGGCTTATGTGGTTGTGCATCTGCTAATCTTTCCTTATGAGCCTTCAATCCACTGGCCCATTTCATCCAGATTTGACCAGCAGGAGCAAAAAAAGACATGAGGAATACTAAGTGTCTGAAGGAAATACTCCTTTAAGCTGGATAAAGAAGAGAGCCTGCTAGCAGAAAGGCTGCCAGTAGGAGAAAAGAGAAGGTGGTGAGAACAAGACTGTTTCATGGTGGTTCTTTCATGATGTTGAAGTTATGACTTGGGAAATTTTGTTCTTGATAAATAATAATAATAAAACATGTGAGGTGTTTAGGTGCTTGTGAAAACTACCCTTGAAAAGAGCAAAAGCCAAAAACCTTGTGCCCCCTCTCTTCCAAAGCTATTTCTCTTTCACTGTGATGTTTAACAATTCATTGCAGTGTGCTTTAGATTCCTAATAACAGGAAAATAAAAAACAATTTAAGAAAAAAACAACCCAACTTGCTAATCCAAGAGCAGGCATCTGTTTGTGATTTAGATTTTCATCTAAATGAAGCCTTACCAGCTCTTAACTAATGAGGATCTTTTCCATGTGGAATAAATTCCTAGTACTTAGCAGCATTAGTAATGCTGAAAGAAAAAAAAAAATTAAATAGTAAATGGTTCAGTGGCCTTTGAGTGGCTCAGTAAGACATTGAAACAGACCTTCTGCTCTCAATTATGAAGGCCAGTCCCAGCCCCCCAAAGCCCAGAATGGCCCATCACTCTCCTGATGACCTGGCTGAGCTGCACCCAGGTCAGATAAATCACTCTCAAGCTGTTCCATCAATGACCATAAATTAAGGCTCTGTTTTCACAGGGCCTTGTGGGAAATTCTCATGGTGACATCAATCTCACAGCTGCAGCAGAGAGCACCTCCCACAACATCATCTCTCCAGCTCTTCCCCACACATGTATTTTTCTTTTAAGGGGGGAAAAAAACCTGGAATATTTGTTTTTAGCTGGTGCACCAAATGGAATCCCTCTGCCTGTCCCTGCTAATTGGTGCCTGGGTGGTAGGCAGCTGTTCCAGTGGCACTGTGCAGAGCTTCCCTTGATCCCCAGGTGCTGGTGCTCCATCTGCCCTGTTCCCGGAGCCTAGTGACAGCAGAGGTCAGCCCGGCCATCCCCAGGATGGAAAACTCATTTCTCAGCCTGGCTTTTATTTACACTCTTATTAAAGATCCTTTCAGTCATGTTGGGACTGGCAGCAGCTAGTGGCTGCAGCCAGGGGCTGGCGTGGAGCCAGGCAGCAGGAATTACCATGTGGATGAAGGATAGCCTGCTTCCATCTGAACCTTTCCCCCTCTCCCCTTCCCTGTGTGGAGGGGGGAGGGTGATTGAAACAGATAGGGGGGGACAAAGGGAGGAGAGAATCCTTGTCAGCCCAGCTTTTCCAGGGATCAAGCCAATGGTTTGTGACCAATTTTGGGGGAAGAAAAAAATACTGCTTTATTAATTTCCTCCTCCTCTCCCCTGAATTGCTCTGAGGGCTGATTTCACAAGAAGCAACAGAGCTGCTCAGGCTCTGCTCTCATCCTCCCCCCCCTGCCTCCCTGCACCTCCTGAGCTTGACCCAGGGGTACAGCCCATGCCAAACAGGAGACCCTGGAATCTCCATCCTCACTACAGGCTCCCTGTGTGGGGCAGACAGCACCCAAGTGCAGCAACACTGGGGGTTCCTGGCTGCCAGCAAAGCCCAGTTCTGGCTCTGCCTGCTCCCAGAGATGGCTCTGGGCTGGTTCCCCCTTTCCTGAGGAGCAGGGGCTCTTCTGAGGGTTTTGCAGGACTTGGTGTTCTGACTCATGAGCCTTCTTCTGGGGACTGTTTTCTTTTATGAAGTGGTGTGTGCAAAGTTGATGAAAAGAAGGAAGACTCCTGAAGGAATTTACCCTCTTGTTCAGTGGCTGAGTCCTAGGGGTGTTTGGCCACTGAACCTTGGTCCCCAAGAATCATCTCCAGTGCTCCCCAGGAGGCTGAGATGCTACTGCTGGCTAGGGGTAGGGCACAGGACCAAGCCAGTGCTGGTGCATCCCCAGGGCTTGTGGATCTAGGAGGCATCCCCAGGGTGGCTTTCCCCCAGAGGTGGCTGCCAGCAGCTCCAAAGAGTGAACAAAGCTGAGTTACTCCTAGTTCAGTTTGTAGGACTCAGTGTTGTTGCAGCTGAGAAGGAGGCACCTGGGGAAAGGGGTGTGTTGCTGGATCCTCCCCAGTAAACCTCTTAAAAGGTGAAGGGTTTGTGAGCAAAAGAACAGATATATATTTTAACCTGTACTCTGGGTATCTGATGGCTAAACTAGGTGCATTTACAGACCCCTGTCTGCTTCCAGCTCCTGGACTAGGCACAAACATCACATTTCCAGCAGCTTTGTTGCTGTTCAGAGTTCTTTGCCTTTTTTTCCCCTAGGTACATTCACATATAAATGAAGTTCTAAATGCATGGTTCTACCAGTGCTTGTTTATCAGAACTCTGTGCTGTGTAGCTGACTTCAGGTTGAGTGTTTTCCTCCTCATTCCCTTGAGTAGCCAAGTCCCACACTACCTGAGTAGCCAGCACCAGAGAATCTTGCAGGAGCAGTAGCAGAGAAGGATATTTTACATAACCATAAATCTTTTTTTTTTTTTTTCTTCCCTCTCCTTCTCTTTTTTTTTCTCTTTTGGCACTAGAGACCTTCTCTAAAACACCATTCTGAGAAGAATGTAACCACAGCATGATTTACTGTCTGAGCATTGTGTTGAATATTTTCCCCATTCATAAAATACTTGTGTGTCTGGACACGAGGCTCAGTTTGGAGGGTGTGTTTTGCTTTTTGTCTGCCTCAGCTGCACTGGTGCTCATCTAGAGGAGGGGGACAGAAGGATGGTCCAGCTCAGCTGAGATAGTCTCAGCTCCCAGATGCAAAAACTGCTGCATGGGTGCTGGTGGAAAAGAAGCACTAGGAGGGGAGAGGTGGCAAAGACCAGCAAAGTAAATGTAGGACTTTTAATTGGGAGCAAAGTGAATGTAAGGCTGAGGAAAAACCGTGGCAGAAGATGTTTGTGTTGGGAGCTTGTTCCTGGAGTACCTTGATCTCAGCCAGATGAGATGCAGTTGACATTTGGCTGACAAAGCTCTGGGGAAGGCTGGCAGAGGGCAAGGAATGAGCCATTGAGTGCAATTAGCTGTGGGCTCAGCCCAGGAACCAAAGCAAACAGGCACATGAGGAGCTGAGAGCAGCTTTCACCAGCAGGGTCTGAGCTGCTGCAGGACGTCGCCGTTCCCCAGCTCTCTGCACATTCTTTGGCAGCTCCCTGCTGGAGGGAATGGGTTTGTCTGCATCTGGAGGCTGCAGAGCTGCCTCTGGATGTGGCTTCTGCTCATCTTCCCTTCCCCAGCTGGCTCTGGGCTGTGACACTGGACCCTGAACCAGCTGCCCCAGCTGCTGAGCTGCAGGATTCAGGGCACACACACATGTAGGGGCTCTGGATGGGCAGAGCCAGCCTCAGTCTTCGAGGAGAGTGAACCTGGTGTGTCTGGTGCTGTCACATCCCTGAGCTTTAGGGACTGGGCTCTCTGTTTAGGAGGAATTTGTGCTGCTTCATGAGGTGACTGCCTAGTCATTTGTCTTCAGCAGTTGACTCTCATGAGGAAAAACCGAGGGACATCTTGACTCTTCAGAGCCTGGGAAGTTGTGCACTAATGACCCAAAGACAGAAAAAGGATGCCAGTGTACTCTTAGGTGTCCTCAGATTGATGAAGTTTCAGACATCTCATCTGTCTCTGCATCTAAATACTCAGTGTTACAGGAGCTGCAATAAAGATCCATTTTTCTCCTGCAGCTTCCACCCTTTCCCTTTAGTATTTAGTGGCAGAGTGCTGCAGACTGCTTTTGGAGCTTGTAATTTATCATTAACTGGTCTTAAATTAAGAGTCTCAAAATGACATGTTCTTCATCTACCTGTAAATACATTTTGTCTATGTTGATCATACTCCTTTTCACTAACCTCATCCTCAGAGCACAAGTTCTCCAGAAATCATTTTCTGTCCCTAAAAAGTTATAGCATCTTTTGTTTTGCAAAGTGGAGGATTTAAAAAGGATTTAAAAAAAAAAAAGGCTTTGTCCTGCCTTCTAACAAGAACAGGATGTGCAGTCATGTTGGTTTATATAAGAAGCCTTCCTGGAAAGCAGAAGAGAAACTCTGGAATCAATCAAAGCTGCAGGGTAACAGCAGAAAGTAGTAAAGTTCTGGTGAAGGTGCATTGTTCTCTTATGTTGCATTAGTTTTGTACAGTTTCTGTAAAACCAAGGCCTGAAGTTTCATCTTCTTGATGTATCCTCACAGAGCAATCTCAGTAATTTATTCTATTAAGTGAGCAGATTCACTGGAATACCATGAATATATTAGTTGGCTAACCCCTGATTTATTGCCTACAGAAAACTGATGCCCAGATTTGAAGAGTTGTACCTATCACCTCAGAAAAATGAAACCAGCCACCTTTGCTTGAGCTCCAGGCTGACAGGATTTAGGGTGTAGGAGCTGGGAAAACAGGGGGATGATGTGGAGTGAGCTCTTTTAGCCCCTTGTCCCTGCAACAGCTGGCACCAGGGACAGAGGCAAAGCTGGGCTGAAGTTTCATTGGCACACAGAGGTCAGAGTGCACTAATGAACTTAAGGACTTAATGGGAAGAGCCAGAGTGAAAGTGACACATGGCTGCTTTGCACTCTCTGTTAGCGAACACAGGGGCAGAGGCAGAGCTCGAGGGGCTGGCAGCAGCAGAAGAGATGTTTTCACCACTCTCCTAAGTGTGAGGTGAAGTAGGAACTGGGGGACCCACCTGTGCTCCATAGGAACCAGAGCTGCATGCCCAACTCTCCTTTTCTTGCTGGCAGCCCAGCTGGGCATTGTCCATGGCTCTGGGGGGTGATAGCTCCTCAATCTCTGATACCTTCAAAAACACCTTTGCTTGCTAAGCATGACAGCTGGCTCCAGTAGGTCCTATGGATTCACCCTTGGATTTTCTCTGACATAACCTAGAGCAGAACTGGAGACACAGATTCCCAAGGAACAGAGGAATTACCTTGCAGGTTCAGAAATCCCCCCCTGTGCCTCATGCTCCAGCTTGCTGATAACTGATGGCTTTGCCCAGCTCTTCCTTCAGTCAGAACAGCTGAGCTGGCAGCCTGAGCAATGACTCAGCTCTGATGGCAGCACAGATCTGTGTTGAACTCCTCAGGTGAACCCCTGTGCTAATGCAGCTCCTGGGGACTGACTTGAATCAACAGGGAGCCTTTTTGCCCATGAATCATCCCCTCCCTCCTCATGCAGAACTTGCTGCTTGTCCACGCTGCACCACGAGTGATGCACACCCACAGACCCAGGTGTGCTCCTCGGGACAAAGGCAGAACAAGAATGGCTGTAGATCTACATGGATATAGATAATTTAAAATTTTATTTAAAACTTTGCACTTACACTTCTTCAGCCTCCTCCTCTTTTGTTCATTGCACTGAAAAGTTTCAAAAAACACAAAATATATCCCTTTACTAAACATTTGTTATTGGTGGTGGTGTTCTTAGGTTACAAAAAGATTAACATTTCACAGTCACAGAGCAGAAGAACATTGGTCCAAAACATCTTCCTCCAGCAGGTCCTCCATCCTTCAGGACATCCAAAACCTAGACAGTTGTACAAAGCTCAAAACAAGATGAATTATCCAGTGAAGGGAAAAAAAAGGTGGCAGCTAATGAGAAGAAATCCCAAAGTGAAATACAGACAGCTATGAAAGAAACCCACCAGCAATGGTTAAAAAAAGGACAGAAGGAAAACAGCATGAGAGTGGAGGTGGACACAGGCATCCTCCTTCAAGTACATCACAGGTAGAGATAGAGCAGCACAGCTACAGCATCATTTGGTCACTCTCCCCATGGCAGCCACGTCACTGTCTCATCCAGGACACATGGAGAATAAACTATTTACAGGGAAAAAATGTCCAAGGGGAAGCAACAACTCCACACAGTTTAACTCGTGTTCCCAGAAGAGAATGTTGAAAGAATTTGCACATAAAATGGAGAATAAAAGCAGAGCACTGGGGGAAGAGATGCAGGAGAGCTGCTTGGAGTGTGTAGTGTTCTTTAAAGTGCAAGTTGAAAGCCAAACTGTCCCCAAGGACAAGAGCAGCTCTTCACCTGCACCCCGGGGCACGGAGCTATCTCAGCTCACAGCCCCTCCTCAGACTTTAACATGGAACTTCAACATGGAAATCTGCTGCTAACAGCAGGCTCTGAGCACTCTTCCTTTAGCTTGTTAGCCCTGTTGTTTTGCAGAAGTTATGAAAATACAAATATTCTCTCTTTCTGCAGCCTGAGGCCACTCCCCATCAGCCCTAGGCACCACTTCCAGAGGGAAGTGATCACTGCCTGAATGTACCACAGGATGGCTGTGCTTCATTTGAGCTGCACAGTGACCTTCTACCTACCTACCTTCTCCATCCAGTGAAACAAGGTGATTTTAGGGTGTAGTGCAAGACAAAAGTGTCTGTCCTACCTTCTGCCAGTGTTCACAGGAGGCCAAGAGAAGCTTCTTGGTGGTGATTTCCTAGAAACTGGCCTGGCCTAGGCCCCAGCAGACAAGGTTCCAACACACCAGCTGCCCTCAGCTCTGTGCCCACTCCTCCTCTCCTCACCATCCTCCAAACAGGACAAGAACTCACTTGACTTTCCCAGCAGTGCCTCTGCACAGCAAAGACACAGCAGCCTGCAAGGGCAATACAGGTGCAACTCAGCAATGAGTTCCTGCTGCTGAAGCTTAAACAGGTTTGGATACTTAGGGAACTTCACTGGCAAAAATAAACCCCAAACATGGCACTGCCAGCATCAGGCAAGAAGCTGGTGTGCCAAGGATCTAAAACCTGGATTTAGGAGCTGTCTGCTCCTAACCTGGGAGCTTCATGAAGCCTTGGAGCAGCTGCAGGGCTGCCCGTGGCAATATCCTGAGCAATGGTGCTGGTGCACCTCCCTGCCATGGGGGTTCTAATGCTGCAACTCCCAGCATAATGCCACTTAGAAACAGGAGGCATCTACTGGGGAGGCATCGTGTGGGAAGCAAGGGTAAGTAAAAGCATTTCCAGTTCCCTTTCTAAGGGGATTGGGAGGTGTATGTATGGATACAATGCCTTGAGGCAGAGCACAGGCCACAGCACGCAGGTGAGGAGCTCCTGCTGAAAGCAGCTAGAAGTGCAAGCCCAAAATACTCCCGTGGTGTCTGAGATGGAGCAGGGACACTCCAGGGAGGCAGAGCACCTGAGAGTGTAAGGGATGCTCTGCAAGAAGGCAAACCAAACAGCAGCACAGCAAAGCTTCAGTCACACCCAGCTGAGTAGGGAACTTAAGTTTCCCAAATTTATTGGTGCTAATTGCTTTGCTGGAATTGCCAGCACTAGTTTCTTTGCAAATGCAGGTGTGTAATCCTCTGGCCATTCAGATCCCCTTTCCCAGAGACAACAGGAGTTGTACAAAAGCCTGAAAAGCACATTTCCAAGTTTATTAGGCCAAAAAGAAGTGCAAGAGGAGATCTCTTGCTTCTCTTGCACATGTGGGGCCATGTGAAAAATATTCTAGACTCCAGACCTCTTTTTTTCACCCAGCTGCACAGAGAAGAGGTAAAAGGAGGAGGGAAAAAAAAAGATAAAGCATGAGAACACAATCAGCTATGATATTGATTGATGCTGAAGCTCTAGCATAGAAAAGATCAGTGTTCTGCACAGCTTTATCACACACAGGCACTGGGGAATGCCTGGGACAGTGTCAGGCTACAACCACACAGCTTGCTGCATGTTTGAGCTGTTACAGGCCCTGTGTCTCCTGCTCTCAACCCCAGGGTCGTTTAAAGCCACTAATCCTGCTGCACATGGAGTTCTGGGTGCACTGGAATCGAGCCTCTGGGTGGCTACACCCCCACACTGTGTCTCCAGAATACCTTATAAATTCCAGCCCTGGCAGCAGAAAGCCTGGGAAGGGCACAGCCTCCTCCTCCTCCTCCTCTGCAAAAGACACAACATCTGTAGGGCTGTCTACTTGGTGCCCTACAGGTCTGTCAGTTCTGTGTCTTTTGGTTGCCCAAGAAGCACAAAACAGATGAGAGGCTCCAGAACACAGCTGGGCTTGGCTCCCCAGCCAGTGTACCTGGCTGCTCAGCAGGACCTGCATGCTGAGCTTTCTTCAACTCCTGCCCATGAAGAGCAGGCAGTCAGGCTAAGCTGCAGATTTGCTCATTTGTTTCCTTCTTGAACTATTACTTTCACTCATGTTTTACTCAGATACAAGCTCTTGGCTAGCTTTACCAGCTTCTTTTCTAGCAGTGAGCAATCAATCTACATAAAGAAGAATCTATCACAGTGACCTTGTGATCCTTGACTACAATCCTCCATCCCAAGAGTTCAGAAAGCTGTAAGCTGTCCCTTTCCCATCACCAAGCAGGCAAAGCTACGCTGAATAATCAGTGAGGCAGGAAGATGCAAAATGACTTTTAAGTAGATCACTGTCTGGGTGTCAACTGATGGTGAGAACAATACTACCACTTGAAGTAGGAATGCAACCTGAAAAAAAAACCCCACTCAGGAGCTCAAATAAATGTACTGAATCCAACAGATGCAAAAGCTGTATGGTCAGGGATCCTTTCAACAGGATAAAGTAAGCAGAACCATTCAATGAATGAAAATCTCTGATCCCAAAGAAACCACGGCCTCCGGGTGAGCATCACGTGAAGCTGAGTTTGCACACTCTGTACTCGTGGGATACACACAACAGGGAGATCCTGCCAAACCATTCCTGACACCATAGTCACTCTTGTCCTGCAGGACTGGGAGCTGTTTCTCCTGCACAATTTTGCTGCAGGAAGCAGGCAGAGTCACACTGAACACAACCTCAGTTTTCCTGCCAAAACACAGGAGTACAGTCTACTGAAGAAGAGACAGGAGAGGAGAGGGGGGGTTCAAAGGATTATACAAGTTGGAAGTTGTCCATAGGTAAGTGATGACTGCAACTTCTTTTGAAGGAAGAGAACTCGAGTCTCCTAGATGGATAGATATTATTTTTAAATGAGATGTGACCCAAGTCACCTGCTGAATATTTGGGGGGAGATTTCAAGAGCCTTTTTAGCTTCTGATACTCCTCCTTCCACACCTGAGGTGGCTCTTCCAAGCTACACAGTAAACTGAGGGAAAATAAAAGGATCATTCCCCACCTGGAGGGACGACAGTATCCATCATATGCTAGCAGCATGTAAATCCCATTCCTCTTAAGCACCAATACCATTTCTATAGGGAAATTATAATCTTAAGGGTTACCTTAACCATATACAGTATATGTGCAGAGCCCTACCGTTCGGGCAGGAAAAACACCCCCTCCAGCATGAGTTTGGGAGTAGATTGACATCAACAATTGCAAGTGTCCCAGGGAGGGGGGTGGGGAGATCAGCAGAATCCAGAGTGTCTGTACCAGGCCCTTCCCAAGGAGCTCTCTGCGGGCTGTCTCAGGGCTGGCGGTTCCCGTGCAGCAGCGGGATGACGTAGACGGAGATGTCGTCCCCGGAGCCCAGCCTGTCGTTGGATATCCGCCAGCCCCGGTCCTTCAGCACCCCCCTGGCTCTCATCACCAGGTCCTGCGCTGCCAGCGTGTACCTGGGGAGAAGGCAGAGAGCACAGTTTGGTTCCAGTGAAGGGGAGTGGGGCTGTCCCGAGCTGCCCAGTGGGTCAGGAGGTGGCAAAGCCAACCCTCCTCTGTCAGGATTGAAAGGGATCTGCCATCTGGTAGAATGGCTCTGGGTATTTTTTCAGAGAACTATTAACACAGTTGTCTTCACAAACTGGGTTTCAGGCAGCAGTCTGAAAAGCTGCCAAATCAAGAACCCCACTTGCTGTTGGAAACTACCCCTGGGTCACTGGCACAGCTGGAGGTGAGCACACCTGGGAGGTGGGCTGGTGCAGAGGCTGCACCAAAGCAGTGCAGCATTAAAAATCCCAATGATACTTTAAACCAAGCAGAGCAACTTGTCTGTTTTCCTTGCCTGTAGGAATGACTTTTTACATCTCTTAATCTGACTTTATGAACCCTGAGTTTCCCAGTTTCTGAATAAGAGTCTCCCAGTTCCTTCCCATTTAGGAGTTCAGTGGAAGCTGGGTGTGAGCTGTGAAGTGCCTAATTCACTGCAACACCCAGCTTCATGTTCTTCAGACCTTCCAGCTCATGCTGGGCTGAGTGGTACTGGACTGAGGGGAGTGATTTTCTGTCCTGACAAAAAGAACAGAAGCTACTTGTGAGCAGAAGGGTGTCAGAGTCTAATAGGTGGTGCATGACCAAGCTCTGTCCTGTGTCCCACATTCTTGCTTGTCACTTCACCTGCTGTTACCCCATCAACACATTCCTGTGCTCAGATGTTTCCTCTGAAGGAAACATCTCATTAAGGGTGAGATTCAGTCCTATACCTACCTGAGAACTTCTGGCTGTGGTTGGGTGGGAGGCAAGCTTTTCTATTACCTGATCATTAAAAATTAATTACACAAAGACTGACACAAAAAAACCCCCAAACCTGTGTCTGTAGCTTTCAGAAACCAGGAAGGACAAGAAGGGTTTACATGTCCCCCTTTTTTTAGGGAGGATCCTTGGCCAGAAATTACCTGCCCAGATCCCAGCTGAGCAATGCCAATGACGAGTGTCTCCATAGGTCAGAAGCAGGGTAGGAGTTTAAGGACTATCCAGGATTGCTCTAACCTCAGAAACGACCAGTTAAGAATGCATTTTCTGGTGAAATTTCTTTCACTAAAGACCTTATTCACTATGTGTGGATAAAAGAAAGAAAAAAACACCAATTATATTTTGTTTCTACAGTTTTGGTGCCTTACACTCAAAAGACTCTTAGGAACAGATTTACTTTGCTCTGCTAGGAAGATTTCTTCCATGTGAATGACCCACCATTTGAGTACCCAAAAGGTTTGATATTCAACCCAAGTCATGTTGCAAAGCAGCAATGCACCCCCTGCTGCTGATGGGACTGATAGGAAATCTCTTCTCCAAACTGGTGAGGGCTGGAAATTCTGTCAGCAATGAGACAGGTCCCAGGGCATGAACTCAACACACACACAGTCCACATGTTCTCTGCAGCAATGACCTCAAGCTCCAACAGCAGAGTGGAACAAGATGCACTGCCTGTAACTACCCTAAGGCAACAAGAAATGGTTCCAGTCGGTGGATTTTGGGAACAGGGAACACAAGGATGTACATTTGGGTCTTTGCCCCTTAGAAAAAACAAAGGGATGAAACGTGGCAGGTGAGAAACTGGAGTGTTTGTTCACAGCATGTCTGATACTCAGAGAATTTTGGCATCTTTTGGAGCATCTTTTCCAAAGGTTTTTCAGCTATTGTCAGAATTGAGGAGAAGACGACACACCATTCTGCAAGGAAACTCTGCCCACCTCCTTCTTCTCATTAAGAAGGGCTCCCCATATCTAAAGGAGCAGCTACAGCTCCTGACTGGGGAAACCTGCTGCTGCTTAATGTTTGGAGAGGGCGAGATAAAATGAAGAGGAAGTGTAATAGATCAGAAATTCTCTCCTGGACAGACTGTGAGATAAACAAGGAAGCAGCACAGCAAAGGAGATGGAACAGGTGAAGGCAGCAGCAAGGGAACAAAGTCCTCTCCTTGTGTGGAGCTGAATGGAAGGGATGCTGTTCAAGCTGGCACTGAAGGAGGCAAGGTGAGGCTCCTGTACCTGGAGGTGAACAGCAGCAGCAGTCCAGTGCCAGCACTGTGAGCCTGGGATTCAGCTGCTGCAGACAGCATTAGAGAACTGCTGAAGTAGGTTTAAAGTATCCACTTCCCCTAACGACCAGCCTTGCTGGGTTTGTGTTAGCAGAAGAAATATGCATGTTTTCCTTCCCTCTCTGCTGAAGCTTTCAGTATTGATCAGGGAAAGCACTGCAGAAGGAACAGTGAGGGTGGGGAAACATGCTGCTGGCTGAGTAGCTGCTTCTCTTCTCACACCCAGGAGGGGTGGAACAGCTCCCCAGAATCCTCATAAATCTCCAGCTAGCGTGAGAGAGAGTGAGAGGAAACAAGAAAGGACAGGAGGGAGGAGGAGAAATCAAGAATTCTCAAGGTCAATGGGCAAAGCTGCCTAAGTGCAGATGAAGGAATGAAGGAAAGGGGCATGAGTGGTGCTCCTCTGTCTTCATTCCTCTGCAGAGGGAAGCTATGGAAAGCAGCAGTGTGTTGCCACCACCTGTTTTTCACTCAAGGTAACCTTCATGCTTTTGTCTGCCACAATGCCCATAAGAAATGACTGGGCTGAGAAAATCCAGCTCCACTCCAGCTTCTGCCCTGTGCTGCTCTCTGCTCCAGCCTGTGTCCATCAGCTGCTCCCCAGACCCCCCGAGGCTCTGTCTGCACATCTGGCTGAAGACAGACCCGAGGAATTCGCTCTCCCTGCACTTGGAGATGCCCAGGCTCGGGCGAGGTTTGAGAGGATTCAGAGCTGTTTTTCTGGGGGTTCAGTAACAGCAGCAGGAGAGTCCCAGGGGCACTGCTGAGGGCTGCAAGCTCTTAGCCATCAGCCTGTGGAACCACTTCAAATGGGAAGGATATTGTTCCCACAAACAGCTAATTACCTCACAGATAAGTACTCAGCAGCTCTAAAACCTCTCCCCCCCCCTCCTTTTTGAAGATGCTGCTGCCAGGGAGTAAGTAGGCTACTGGGTCAGGTAGATGCAGGCCCTGCTCCACAGGTAGGTTTTCCAGAAGGCCACAAATTTAGTAAATTCAGGTGGCAAGTCTCTTATATTCTCACAATTTTTCTGCATCCCTACAGAGTTTCCATTTCCAGGTGATCACCTCACCACAGACTGTGTCACAACACCCATCACAGAACATGACAATTTTCTGGGGTAACATTTCCTTATAACACTAATAATATGGCAAACAAGATTTTCCTGTCAGTGAGCAGAGAGAGGAATGAGCACAGCTCCACAGTCTGAGCTGCTTTGCTATTGTAAATTCATTAGTTATACCTCATTTGCACCACTGTGAAGTAATTACAGAAAACATCTCACACAGTCCTTTAAACCCTTTAAATATTCTTTACAACCAAGCAGCCAGAGCAATTCCAAACAGGTAATTTTCATAAATACCATTGTAAACTAGATGAGGGGCTGCTCTAATTCCCTTCTGCAAGCTGGCATGAGCAATGTCCTTCCACCACTATTTGTAAGACTCCAAATGACCTGGCACAAAGTTACTTAAAAGAACAAATTAATTTTCAATGCAGATGTCCATTCACAGACCAGCAGGTCAAACACCAATAAATGTGTTTGTTCTAACTCCTAATACCACAGGCCCAATTCTGGAGTATGTTGTACTTCCACTGGCACAAACAGGGACTAAACTCCCCAAATCACTGGGGCTAGACCAGCATAAACAACTCTAAATTAAACAAAGAAAATGCATTTTTTGTTGTTGTGTATTTTTGTTGGTTTTGTTGTTTGTTTTTTTTTTTTTTACTTTAGCATCTTCAATTTCTATTTTATAATGGATGAAAAAAATTACCCTAACAAGTTAAAATCTAAAGCTTGGACAAAGAATTCCCACTCCCACTGCAGCAAACAGGGTGGCCAACTCCAGTGTTGGAAAGCCCAGAAGAAATCACATCAGGTGGGACTGGTGAGGATGGAGGGAAGAGCCAACCTTTCCTGACTGCTAGAGAAGAATGGAGACAGGGCAGGACATCTTATAACTGTACCTGTGAGCAGTGCTAGGGAATAACTGACAGTAGACTGGGTGGGTCAACTTCTACCTTCAATTAATGGCATATGTGAAAATAATGTAAGTTACTCTGGAACTGCTCACCCTTTAGAACCCAAGTGCTTGTCAGGGTGTCCATACCCAGGTATCTTGCTATCCCAGGCCTGGCCCTGGGAAGAGGAGTGCTCAGAAGTCCAAGAATAAGAACCCAACTGGGAATGGGTAAAGCTCCTTTCCCCACTTTCAGCCCAGGGTGAGGGCAGGAGACAGTGACAGCCAGGCCTAGATTCAGGAATAACAGACACTTTCCTTCCTAACAGTCCCTAAGGAAGGATAAAGCTCTTTCCACTTCCAGTCCTCCCTATTAGGAGCAAGAGACTGATCTCCAGCATAATGTTTTAATCCACAGCAGCACTGAACTTGGCAGCAGGCAGACTGATGGACTCACTCAAGGCAGACACAGCTCTGGCTGGCTGTTTGGGAGCTTGTTTGCTTGCCAGCATGTTCTGAAGATGGAAACTCATCAAGTAAGAGGTGATAACAACAGGAAAACGAAGGGGAGGAGGTTAAAATTGTGTTAGAGAACCCAAGTAAATGAAATATTCAGACTTTCTCCTTATTTCCATCTGGTTTGTCAGCACACCTGTCCTGCAGCTGGCACTGAGCAGCTCAGGACTTGACCAGGAATGAGTGGGAAACAGGCTGTGCAGTATTACACACACAGAGTGAGAGGGAAATGCTGATGATATCCTATTGAGAAACAACCTTGAGTAGGAAGGGACTATCCAGAGGAGTCACCTGTGACTGCTGGAGATAAAGACCAATTGCCATATTCTTCTAAGATTTCAGCCTCCTACAGTTTCTACAGGACCTTGTACAGCAAACAAAAACATCCCATGTCAAGATACCAAGATTACACTACTATTCCTTTGAAGGCAGGCAATTCTTAGTTAAAACATACCCTCCTGGACCAAACCTTCAAATTTTGCTTATAGAGGCCCCATCCAAGTGCATTTACTGAATGTTATTCAGATCATACTTTCTACAAAAAAACATTACCAGAAGGTGCTCTTCTGTGGAGAAGCTAGAAAATCAAGGATGAGCACAAACCTGTGGGGATCATCAGGGTCACAGTTTGGTAGAAAGTTAGTGACAGCTTCTGCCACTTCTTCATTTAACAGCACATCCCAGAGTCCATCAGTAGCTAGGATCAGAACATCATCTGGCCCATGCTCATACTGCAGGAGGTCATAGACTCTCACCTAAAACAAACAGAAAAAGAAGAACCACATAAATACACCAAAAAATGACCAAACCCAAGAGACATCCATGAAGGAGCCTGCCAGACCTGCTCATAAAACACTGCTGAGTTTGGCTGTGAGTTAGCAGCCTCAGCCAGGGCACTGAAATAGCTCTGCCACAGCACTGCTAGGGTCTGTCTGCACTTTAACCCTCAAGACAGTGGCCCTTCCTACCCAGGCTCAGCATGGCACAAGGGCTGGCCCCAGCCAGGACAGATGCAAGTGTTCCCAAGCCAGGAACCAGCAGCCACCTGCTGCCAGCAGTGCTCAAAGCCTCCCCCACCCAGCAGCCTGGTTGTGGTGCTTGAGGCTCTTCCCCATCATTGGCAGCACTTGTCTGGAAGCTGAATAATTTATTTGATGAATTTTTGATATTTTCTAATAAAATATTCACAAATAATTGTTTTCACTCTTTGTCCAGGTCCATTTAGCTCTGCCAGAGAAGCTGTAGGGTTGGCAATGCCTGCGTGGCAGAAGGCACCGCGTTCACTTGTCTAGACCCGAGGCAGCTGCTGCACACAAGAACTGGGCCTGGAGCGAGTGGTTAGCTCCAGCACATGGATAGAAAACTGTGTACCTGCTCCTGTAAGGAGTGCAGAAGGTAGAGATCAATTCTCTATCTGCACAAATATGAACCCCCAAGCTTATCCACACTACTAAAATTGTCTGTGGCTAAGTCAGGCTGAGACCTGCTGCCGGCCGCTCCCAACACCCTGCCTTTAAACCAGCTCCCTGGCCAGGCTGGGGAAAGCTGGCACTGGAGAGGGCAGGTACTGGGTGGGGAGAAGACCAGGAGACCATCAGAACAGGAGGAAAAGTCATGGCAAGCACTGTACACCAAGCTTTTGAGTGAGTGGAGATCTCCTTCCAGCACACACTGTGCTCTGGCTGACAAAGCACCCGCGATTCCCAGGCTGTGTTGGGAGCTGTTAAGAGACCCACAATTTGAAAGAACTGTGATGATCCTGGCAAGGCAGAGAAGTGGAATGATCATCTGTACTGGACTTTGGAAATGGTGTACACCCTGCTCCAGCCTCCAGCTCCAATCCCAGCAGCAGCAGTGAAGAAATGTGTTGGAACAAGCATTTGGCATCACTAGAAAATATGAGCTGCTTTATTCCCCCTCCTGGTGCATTCGCCCCTCTGGAGCCATGGACCAGGCAATGCACATAAAATGCCTGGACCTTTTAATGTAATTATGATTTTATGGGGCTGCAACCAGTACTGGAAGAAAAAAAAAAAAGTTAAAAAGGCAAAAAATCAGCCAGACCTGACTGCTAATCCTGACTCGTTCGCCTCTCCCTCAGAAGCACAAGAAGGTCATTTGTAAAATGCAACCTTCACTTCATTATCTAAGGTAGCAGCTGAATAAAGACTTTGGAGAGGATTAAAGTCAAGGCAAGAAAGTCTCTTCATTAGAGTGTATCTCCTTATTCAGCATGCTGCTCTAGAAGAGATCCCTGTGTGCAGCACAGCTCTCATCTCAAACCCATCACACACACACCATCATGCCCCCACATTTATTGCAGCCTGTGCCAGCCCACACTTGGAACTCAACAATCCCTGGGGTGAGCTGGCCAAGAGAGCCAGCAATGAGCACGTGCTTTGGGCAGATCCCTGGGGTACAGGCAGATAGCTAGGAGAGCACTGGGGTTAATGCCCAGGGATGCACTCAGCAGCAAGCCCCTCGGGGGAGTAACCAAGCTTCCAACATCAGTGCTAGGAAATAACACAGCTCCCGTGGCTCTGCCACCCAGGGAAGTGCACACTGCACCACCAGAGCCTTTCTGCAGCACTGGAGGAGGCAGAAAGAGACTAAGACCACACAACACTGATCTGAATCCTGAAAGGAACAATCTTGTCTGCAGGAGGGTGAGAAACTTGTCCAAGTTTCCTGCAGCCAATCCACGGGTCAAACAGCCTTAATCCTTGGTGCAGCACAATGCCAGAGCAGCTCCAAGAACAGATCATTTTACAAAGGGCATCTTTAGGGTTTTTTTGGGGAAAAAAAAAACCCAACCAAAAAACACACCATCACTGGTTTGATGAGTAATCTGGGAACAAGGCAGTTACTCCTTAAAAGCAAGAGCTTTATGAACTGAGCACTCCAGAAAGGGGGGTCATGGAGAAGGGATTAGATGTTGCAAGAGCAGCAGAGAAGGGCAGTGGAGTGAGCAATAAAGGACATCAGGCTGGTACCCAGGCTAAAGAAAAGAGAGTGCCAAGCTTACAGGAGGCAAGCCAGGGGCAATTTCAGGTAAGATTTTTGTACACCTGAATCAGTTAACCATTCAACAAAACATTCCCTGAAATGCAGCTCTGTCTGCCTTCCAGTCACCAAAGCAGCAGCTTTGGGGCACCCATGTCCACAAAACCAGTAGTGGACAGCCCTGCTATGATTGTTCAGCAGACACTGGCTGAGGTTTCCTTAACTGGTGTTACACCCTTGACAAATTTCCTAGCAATTCAACCCTGAATCTTCAGTCTTTTGCTCACGACTCGTTGCTTCTTCAGCCAGATGTCAGTCCTGACAGGGCCCCAAGAACTCTTGGCCTCTGCCCCAATGCCTTGTTCTGTCCTCTGCTGTCCCCAGGGCCTTGTCAGCAACTCCTCCCAGCCCACCAGCCCCTTCTGTGCTGCACTGTCAAACTTTCTCACTGGTTCACATCTCCCTGGAGCACCAGGGCAGCCCCCAAAGGAGCCCAGTTTGGTCACCATTCTTCTACCATCCACCAGTGCCTCACTTGCTGCAGAGCAGCTGACCTGTTCACCAGCCAGAAAATGTAAAAGCCAACAGGAGCTGGATTATATAGCCAACTAGACTTGGATTATATAGGCAACTATAGGGATGAGCACCAGAAGCCCAGCAGCACAGACACCAGTGACTACACAAAGCACTGCACCCTGACTGACAACTCCCCCACACTATTGATCAACTCAGCTCCTTCAATCAATTAATCCTCTCCTTAATTGTATCCCCCCTTCTTTGTGTTACCCAGCACAGCCTCCCTGGCAAATGACAAGATCTTTCAACACCACCCTCCAAGTAATTTCTCTGTAAATAACCAAGGTCCCAGCACTGCTCCCTGCAGCACTCACCAATTCATCTCCTTTTAGCTTTTAACTGCCACCCTTTGTTTCCTGCCCTTCAGCCCATTTCCAGCAGACTGTGCCAACTTTCCACTTAGTCTGTAGCTTCATATCTTTTATATTAATAACCTGTGAGGCACAGCAGCTTCTCAGACGTTTTCTGAGAAATCAAAGTGCTCACCCAAGACCATCTACTGCATTTATTAGTATTTTTTTAATTCCCTGGTTGACATAACCCTGGAGGACTTCAAGCCATTGAAGCGTGCTGCTTGAAACCACCTTGAGTCCCTTTGATCATGCTGTACCCTCCAAGTGTTTGCCTTTCTCCAGCTGGGACTCTAAAATGGTCTCCCTTTGACATATTTGTGTTGTCAGAAGAAAAATTCTCCTTCATTACCTTCTTATCACTCGTTCTCTGGTGACTGGCTTCAGGTTCAGGGCTGCCAAGGGCCAAAACCTGTCATCAGAGCCCAGCAAAGGGCTGAGCTGCTGCTCAGCAAATTTCAGGATGGAGTGCTGGTTTTCAGCTGCAACAAGGTGGCTCTTGCTGAGCTTGAAACAGCAGAATTTCCTGCCGAAAGCTTTCAAATGAACTGTTCCATTACCAAAAATAAATACTGAATTCCATGCCAGACAGCTTCAGCCATGGCTGCCTGCTTTGTGCTACTACACTTCATTAGAAAAGGCTCAATTCTCTAGAGCTCACCAACCTGCAGCAAGTCCTCCAAATTTGGGCTGGTAACAGCTGAGCCACTGAATCCTGATCACATCTGTCAGTCTTGGCTACATGACTTCTCCTCCCATAGCCTGGCACTCTATCAAAGTATTCTTTCACACCACCCTCAAATTACTTTGATATGCCTATTTCTGGATGTAAGTCCCAGGGATGCCTACCTTTCCTTCAGCCACATTTTGGTGGGCATGGCATCCCAGAAATAAAATGTTCAGGGAGCTCACCACGTTGCCTCCCCCAGCCTGGAAAAGGCCCCTGCAATTCAGGTGCAGAGACAGAAGCCAGAGGAGTGACTTGGAGCCTCCTTTTGTCACGACTCACCCTGCACCTTCATTTCCTGTGCCTCCCTTTTTTCCAGTTCTGGAAACCAGACATTGTGTTTCCCTACCTCTATATAAACAAGTCCAAATCCAATGTGCACAAGGGCCAAATCTGACTGCTGTTCCATGCCCCTGCCTGCCCTGCCAAGTGCCAAGCTTCCCAGATGGCAGCATAAAGACACTGCTGCTTAATGCTGGTTTCAGTTGCAAGGTGTCCATGTAAAGACAGGACAAGTCAGGGAAAAAAAACAGGAGGAGATAAAGCACTGGGGCTCTCTCCTGGAAGAGAAGGAAGAAATGATTAAGAGAAGGAGGTGCAATGGAAAGAAAGTTGGAGCATATGTCACTTTCTAATAAAATCCAGGGCTTTTTTTTTTGTTGCCAGTATCTGTAAATTGAGGTGTCTGGTGCCCTGCCTTTCCTCCTCCTGCCCTCTTACACTTCTGCTGAATTTAGCTGGTAAGGAAACGTGGAAACAAAGCCAATTTTGCTTCCCTTTAGCGAAGCAGTTAAGAGCTCCTGAAACGTGGACAGCATACAAACTGGGTGGCATATTCCAGAATTTGAACACGTACAGGCACACTCCATACAAATCAGAAAAGCCCATGAGAAGCTTTGGTTTATCCACACAGACAAATACTGCAGCAGCAATTGGCAGAGATGATGCTGCTGAGATACTGTGCTGCAGCCTTTACGTACCCCAGAAACACTGGGTCTCAGCTTGCCAGAAAAACAAAATGAAGAGGTAGAATTGCATCATTTTGCTGGCACTAAACAAATCCATCACAGTGATGAGGGCAGAGCTGCTGCCTGCCTGGCTGAGAACAGGAGCAGGTCTCAAGTGAGGGATACCACACATTCACAGTGGGGAGAAGGAATGTGCTGGACTGACAGCAAAGAAGCATTAAGAAGGGGTTGCCTGTAGATCTTCCTCTTCAGGGCCAGAAGTCTCTCAGCATGTTTAAGTTTTTTATTTTTGAAGTCTCAAAGATGTTCTAAGCAAATTAATTGAATAATTTGGATCCTTCCAAGCAGTATTGTGTCATTTGTGTGTTTTCATTCTCCTGCACTCCTGTAAGAAGCAAAAATCCAAGGCCCAATATTGGGCATGGATAAAACTCCAGCAAACCAGTTGACAGTGGCCAGTTCTCAGCAATTAGGCCGTGGAAGCAAAGTCTCCTCTTTTTGTGCTGTCATCAAATGGTTTGCCCTTGCTTAATAGTTTATGAAAAAGATGTGTCATCTGTTCCTTGATGCAGGAACAGGAATACAGCTGCAGAGGGGGGAAAAAAAACAACCCAAAAAGCGAGTTTTGCATGCTTCCCGTCAACAGATACATTCCAGTCCCTTTGGAAGGCTCAATATCCTTCACCACAAGGTCTCTCTGGTGGTCAAAACCTGCAACTGTTTGTGGCAAGTCAACCTGAGGAAGGCATTTAAACTGCCCCTAACAAATGCTGCACAACCCCCGTGTTATGCCATCATTTGGCAATGTAAGTTGCCAGTCCTGCCATTGTGCACCTTTGGGAAGGGCAGCATGCTACCTGCACTGGACCACAATCAGACTGCACAATTAGGGAAGCACAAATAAGTACACTGAGTATATCTGCTCCCCTCCCACAGTTCAGACAGTTGAACCTTGGCTGCTTTACCTCAGGAGATGAGGACAGGAAAGGTTTGATGTATATATTGGAGTCGTGCACCTTCAGGTCGTGGTCTCCCAGTCCTCGGGTCACTCCAATTGTGGCCATAACCCGAGCCTGAAAAGAAAAAAAAGCAACAGGATCAAATCTTGTTACATGCATTAGAATCAAAGACTGTTAGAGGTTGGAAGGGACCTAGAAGATCATCTAGTCCAACACCCTGACAGAGCAGGATCACCTAGACCAAGTCACCCAAGAACAAATCCAGGTGGGCTTGGAATGTCTCCAAGAGGAGACTCCACAACCTCCCTGGGCAGCCCCTTCCAGGCTGTCACCCTCACTGGGAACAAGTTTTTCCTTGTGTTTACCCAAAACCTCGTGCTCCAGCTTGCTCCCATTGCCTCTTGTCCTGTCATTGGATGACATTGAGAAGGGACACATTCCTGCTCTGTAACTGCTACAGTTAGGGATCAATTCCCTTTTGTCTCCCAGAAACTCTAGATCTAACACAGCTAATCAAAGCTTTTGACACTCACATCATCTTCTTTTCCTTTCATTCTTCCATGCTTTGTGCTCATCCACATGCCAGTCTACCCACACCTTAGACTGTGACCAGTGCAGGGCACTGGGACTACAAAAACTCAACCCAGTCCCCTTATTGTCTCACATCAGCCTCCAAGAGCATTCCTTCAGCAACCAGACTGTTAGTAAACAGGCTTTACAACAGCCTAATTCCTCACATAAGAAACCTGCTGCCTCTCCCCATTGCCATGTTGCCTCATATTCCCTCAGCAAGAAGTGCCAAAGGCCACCTGAAATTGCAGGTGATGGTGGCACTGAGCACAGCACCCTCCTGTGTGGAGAGGCAGCTCTGCTGGTACCTCAGGTCCATCATGTCCTTCCCAAGCACCTTCCTCTGTGACATGAGCAGCCTCCCAGGAGGTGCTGGGCTCTTCCTTCTTCTTCTCCTGCTTCTCCAAAGACTGAGCAGGCAGACAGCTCCACGGGGAGCCTGTGCAATGCTAATGTTCCCCCAGAACTCCAGTTTAGCTACAGTAGCCTCTGACCAAGGCAGCTCACAGCATCAATAACAACAAGCAGCTGACTCAAAATGATTCTGCCTCACTAACCCCTGGCTCCAGAAGGCAATAGGAAAGTAAATGAAAGAAAAAGCTGCATGAAACATTTTGCAAATCATATAACCCTCACCAAATTCAGAGATAAGCTGCAGGTCTGAACCTTCCAAATCTGGACTAATTTTGAGGAGTGTGTATTTTTGCATTGAGATAAGAGCCCAATGCAGCAGGGGAGCAGTGTTTAGGAACACAGTGAGCATACAAATCTGGGCAAAGCCACACCACTGCATCCTTCTATTGATCCTACTGCTGCATTCAGCTAAGCTGGCTGGGATCAGCACTAATGATCTCACTGTGCTTCATCACAAAGCTGGAAACAAAGCACACCCCATTGGAAAGGTGAGTTTCTCCCTTTCAAGAGGAGCTATCAGCATTCCCCCATCAGAACAATTCAGCAGTAAGTTAATGTGCACTGGTGGAAGACAATGCACTTAAAGGATATTAAACTTTCCCAATCCTGCCCTAATCCCTCCCCTTCCTAAATTAAGAGTTTTCCATCTCAGAGCACTATTAAATAGCCTCTTTCTTTGTTTTCAGCAAACATGAGGTATTTTTCTATCTTCACCTAGCCTAGTTATATTTTACAATGAATCCAGGAACACTGTAAATGAATTATTTAAGACAGTTTCATTGTAGCCTACTTGCAATGAAAGAAAAACAAAAGCAAACTGAACAGCAAATGAGTGTCTTTGCTATAAAAATGCTTTTTAGTAGGTTGAGCTCTCCCTGCCACCCCCCAGACACAAGACTGATTTATGATAGAATCAAGATATTCTTTCAAGCTGTCAGAACGATAAAATAAAGAGATACTGAGTGGAAAACACTGGACTGCCACAGGCTAAACCCAGTGGTAAACAGCACAGAATTCCTTCTTTCTTTGGTCTGAGGAAAGCAAACATGCCCACCTTCTTGCCTTCTCCATATATAAGGGGAAACTTCAAGTCATCTTCCTCGATGGTTTTGTAAGCCCTGTGGGTGGAGGACAAACAACATTTATAAAGCTTGCACTCAATTAGTGACCCAGTGCCCTGAAACAAGCAGCTGTGATTTAAAAAAAGAAAAAAAAAATCATTATTTTTCCTAGGGACTCTGACTTTGAACCAAGATGTAAATTTCTTTTTCTGTGAAAAGATTTTTCCCTGAAGAGCTGTCCATTGCTTCAAAAGGAAAGGAGAACATAAAGCTAGCAGGAATCACATCCTGATCAGGGAAGATGGCAGAGGCTATGGCAGCAGCCATGAAATACCACAAACCCCAAACAAAAAGGAACAACCCAAAGCCACCAAGAGGCTAAGCATGAGTGGATTCATGGTGTTGATGTGAAATAGTGAGCAACAACAGAGCCCAAGTGTGAAACAGCTCTCTGATCCTGTTCTCACCTTCCAGGGCTGCTGAAACCAAGACAAGCTTCACAGGCTGAAGATATTTAGTGCTCATTTGACCTTGACTGCAACAGTCAAGGGTGGCAGAGACTCGTGTTTCACAGCAGCCTTCCCATGGCCAAGAGACCAGAGATGTAAATGCTCACGCTCTGCCTCTGTTCCCCCCGTGCCTGCATACTCCACCTTTAACACCCCAGCTCTTGACACCAATGAGGTGAGAAGGTGAGCAATTTTGCCAGTGAGAAATAATAAATCACCCCACAGCCACATGTCTGTCACTCTCATGAGCTGTAGAGTCCCATGGTTTGTACAAGACACTCGTGAGCCAGGGTGCTGGGGAGCCTCTTTGGTTCAAGTACATCACCACAGAGGGACACACTTCCCTTCACACCACTGAACTGTCCTTCCCCAGCCTTCCCCTGGTGTTGGCCTTTGCTGCTGGCCCATCCCTGTCCAAAGCTCTTGGGGTGAGATCAAAATCACCCCCTGAGCATAGAAGTGAGTGCTCCCCACCAAAGTGGGAGGAGGGAGGGCGTCGCAGCGGGTCCCTTGCCAGCCCCTGTGGTGTGGCTCTCCAGCCAGGCTGGCTGCTGGAGCTCCAGGGACACACATTCCATCAGGTTTAAGCTTTGTTAAGGCTGTGACAGGAACCAGCAGGAAATTAAATATTAAGGGTGAAATCCTATATTGTAATTGAACTGCCCCCTGCTTCACCAAACATGGCACAGGGCTGGGGTCAGTGAATGGAGCTGGACTGCACAGCTCTCCATGCTGCAGCACCTAGCCTCAGACTGGCAGAAAGCAGCACACACAGTTAAGTGCCATTTTACTTTGGTCCAGTAATCACCAGTAAGGCCCATACTAGGGTTTGAGGGGGGAGGGAGGGGTGAAAAAAAGGAAAAGCAACCAAAATGTGTAATAGTGGAGTCCACTCCTGTACTATAAAACACCATGAGGTGTGAAATCCCAAGATGGAAGGAGAGGAGGTTTGTAAAACACAGAAGGTGCTTCACAGGAAACCACTTAAAGCCATAATATCTTGGGTACAGAGCCATGATCCCTTGGCATCCCTATAACAGACAAAAGAGTGAAGGTCTTTAAATGGGATTTTGTACCAGGGAAGGAAAACAGATTAGCTCCTAAACCAAACAGAAAGGCACACATCACTGGAAGTAGCCAGCATGGTAATACTTCCCTGGTGTTTAAATACTGGAATAGCATTTTATTGGGAAGGATGAGTCAGGCATGGACTTTGCTCTTGCTCCTTTATTTCCAGCAGGGAATAGCTAATGTCTCTGCCTCACTCACCAACTTGGATATCCAGGTTTGAAGGTGGAGGAAGAATTTCACCACCCCGACTGCACGTGAGCACGTCCCAAAGCTTCCAGACCTGCAGAGCTGGAAGTCCTGGCTAAAACTCCTTGAGGAGGAGCCTGAACTCTTTCCTATTCCTTTCATAGAGTGAGTTATGCCCTGACTCCAAGAAACAGGCTATGAGTCAAATACTAATCAAACCACAAGCCTGACAAGACAACCATTCCTGCTGGATTTGCTGCATGTATTTGTTACAAATAACAAGACTAAGTTGATGTGACTTGACTATTTGATATCCTCTTTAAAAAGGAAAAAAAACCCCATTCTTTACCCACAAGCTGCAAGATAACTACAAATACTTAAGACTGAAGTCCTTGTATTACACTGTCCTGTAAGTAGCTAGAAACAGGGACCATGTTTTCTCCCTTCTTATATTCTCCTACACATTGACTGTGCTTCAGGAAGAAGGAAAAAAAGAAGGGGTGAAAAATGTATCATCCAGGCCAGTGTCCTTCAAAAGAATGCAGACTCCAGCATCTTTTATGGAACCACCATAAGGACCATTGTCCCAAGGGCCTTCAACTGTGACACAGCAGCACAGGGATGCTGGCAGAGGCCACATTGCAAGGGCTGGAGCAGACTTGTTTCCTCAGCAGATTAGGAAGGGCAGCTGGCTAGCCTGGGACCTCCTGAAGCTGTGACTGAGGTAGGGAGGCTGAGTGCTACAGTGGTTTGTTTTGGGCTTTCTCACAGCTCATCACCTCCTGGGCTCAGAAGCTGAGTGTCAAGGTTCATCTCAGACTCACTTTTTCTGTTGATCTGGATACTGCCTGAAGAATTGTCAATGCTTAAGAAACAACCCTCAGAACTGGAGCTGGCACAGAGACACTGAACAGCAACTGAGATACTCTACAGAAGTGCCTGTGTCCTGCATTACTAGAGAAACACAGTTAATAATAAATGAGCCTGTGGTTTGCTGCAAGAGAAGGATGAAGGACAACTTTTCAGCTAGCAGCTCAGAAACACAAAGTCCCTTCTACAATTCAGGAGAAGATGGTCCATGACCTGCTGCTCAGCATCAATGTGCATCAACCTCTGAGGCTGGAGGGGTTACATCCTGAAGGTCTGTTCCAGCAGAAACTATTCTATAACTGCACCAGGGAGAAAGAAGGAAGGAAGCTATGAAGCTCATTTAGATTTATGCCCTGTGAAACCTCCTGTACTTTATGCTTGTGCTTGTTTCACACACAGGCAACAACCTTCTGGACTATTTCACTTGATTTTATGTAATAAAGTTACATTTATACCTTGGTGTGCAGTTTAGGAGTTTGCTGTATATAAAGATATAATGTGGCAGGAGGTATATCAAACACAGGCATCCACAGAACCCGAGGGGGCTGTTTGGCTTTTTTAGTGCCAACATGGCCTTATCCAGCCATCTCTGTAATTCAGCCTCACTCACTGCTTTCACAAACACAAGCACTGGGTTGCAGCTCCCCCCACTCTCCTGATCTGCCTTGTCTGCATCCCAGGAGGTCTCAGTGGCCACCAGAGAGTGACAAGACAGGTTATAAAGACAAGGCAGTGCAATTGCTGGCTGATCTCAATGAGCCTAAATCCTGTCAAGTGCTTCTGCCACGTAAACCTCTGCTTTTCCACGTGGAAAAACAGAGGGGCAGGGAGTAGAAAAGGAGAGCTTGTGCCCAGATAGATCCAGCTGCCTTTTTTTTTTTTTTTTTCAGTTAACTTCATTTCTTCTTTTCATTTCAAAAGAATTATGAAATGCTCCTGCTGTCCAAAAATACTGAACTAGGCCCTGACATATGTACCACCCACAAAGTTGCATTTGGACTCAGGATCAACATTTTGGAGAACGGGGCCAAACGGCGCGGGGAGCCAAGAGAGATGTCAGAATGAAAGAACTAGGACTGACATGATGTTCCTCATATGCTAACTGGAATCTGCTCTAAATACATGGGGGGAAAAAAAGAGATTAAAAATTAGCAGAAGCTGCTAAGGGCACAAGACAATCTATGGAAGAAGGTTCCTACAGTGCTGAGGTCACTAGCAGTGTTTGAAGCACTCTCTAAGTGAAAGGTTCTCAGAGTTACCTGCATATTGCTGGGTCAGAACCTGAGTAACTGGTCAGGTCCCAAACACACACTGCAGAGCCAAAATCTGAGCTAATTTCTTACATGTGTTAAGCATTCCCCTGCCCTACAATTTGCTCTTCAAATCTGCCTTCTGAAAGCACATACAAATTGACCTAAGAGTAGAAGTGGCTGATGTCCAAGACTAAAATCCACATTCTATTTTCTTTTACAGCAAACTGTGTTCATGTTACTGGTCATGAAATGTATTGTGTTGGCATCTCCAGGCAGAACAGATGGTGGTGAAAACACAATCTACCCTGACCTGGAAGCCTCAGTTCTGTGAACGACAGGGGAATCCAGTCTCTGTGCTCTGCTTTTCTATAGCACTTGGCTCTAGGAAGTTTGTCTATATTCACATCTCTACTACAAACTGAGAATTAAATTAAAAAACAAACAAACAAAAAGATTAAATAAATAATCATCATCTAAGGGCTTTAGCTTGAAGCAGAGAGCAAAACCCACTTGTGGCAAGCAAGAAATAGCACTGTGGCTTCAGAAATGTCCTAGGTTCATAGTGAAGAGAAGGATGAAGGCTCTCCTTTGAGACCAGTCTGTGAATTTAATGTATTTCTAGCACTGTTTTGCTACCAAGCTGTAAAAAAAACAACAAACCCCACATTCAGAATCATTCCCAAACACCTTCCACTCTCCTAAAAACCTCCCACAACATAACTACCCCAGCTAACCACCCAACCTCCCTTCCCCAAAGTTCAATTTTCTTTGGTCACACCAGTAGAAAACCACATTTTAATCTTTGAGCAACACAAAACTCCTCAGAAACTATTTGGGGTTTTTTTCCCACCCACACAAGGATTCAGTGGTTTGGAGTTCACCCTGCAGAGCTTAAATCACCAACCCAAAAGAAACTGTTTATCTGTTTGGTCTATTGGACTACGGGCATAAAACTAGTATGTGCTTACTAGCAAGAAGAAAAAAAAAAGATGTGTAGTGTAGGTTGGGCACAGAGCCACTGAAAATTGTGCAATTTATGTCTCAATCCAGCCATAATATTTTTCAAATGTCCCCATGCACATGTGCTTCAGCAGAGCTGGGATCTCTAAATCCAGACAGCACTGTCTGATACAAGTACCCTCTAGGTGGGTTAGCTTTAATGTGCCAGGGCCTTGCTATCTTTCCCCTATTACTCATCTGACACACAGTTTAATGAGGCAAAGCTCCAATAAGCAAAGATAATAAAAGCCCACAAACTATAGCAATGTTTGTTAAGAGATGGTGGCAAACCCAGATCAATTAGAGGCAGCCAATGCACATGGGTATAAAACATTTTTTAGGGAAAGATCCTCTCACAGGGCTTCTTCAAGTAAAGAGGAAAACATACAAGATTTAAAACATTTTTTTTTCCCCAGAAAATTCAGAGCCTTCTTCTTTCTGAAACTGTAAAATGTTTCATTTTGCAAATCCCAATTCTGTCTACATCTACATCTTGAAAAATAATAATTAATTACAGTTATCTCAGCATGTCTAGTTCACACATATGATCTCTTGGTTCAAATCAGACTGGTGTGTGAGGCTCTGGACCTCCAAGGAGCATCCTGTTCTGTCCCTAAGATGGAGTCTGGACTTTGGAGAGGATGCATCCCCCAGCACCACAAGCTCCTGTGGAAGTGATTCCAAAGCAAAACAAACTCTTCTCATCTTGGCCAGCCCATTTCAAACATTCAAGAACTAGTATCCTCTCTCAGGCACTGAGAACATGGCTGGGGTTTTTTTTCAGTCCATTCACCTCTAATGGGGAACATTTAAAGAAAGTGGTGGAGGAAAAGTCAGGGAGAGGGTGGACAAAGCTCTAGAGATATTCTTGTCCCAAAAAAAGGACAGATCAGGCATAAAACCAATGGAGGGTGTTTATGAGCACTCTCCCTTGCTGCTTTTGTGCTGGGAGGGAGAGAACAAGTGCACTGTGAGCACTTTAATTCAGTGCTTGTGACTGATGGAGCTTCCACTGCAGAGTGACAGAAACTGTGCAGACACTGCAGCTGCACGTCGAGGGGATGCATGTTCTGTAACAGTCTCACCAGGAAAAGTCTTTTTTTTTTTTTTTTTTTTTTCCCCAGTGCATTTGCTGTCTTGAGCACTTCTTAAAATTCACTTCATCTCTTCTACTTTGAAAAAGACAAACAGGAAGGTTTGTCAGCAATTTTCTCTGGAGACTGAGAGGTAAGAGAAGCGACCTGTTAACACCCTAAGGTCTTAAAACACTGTGATGGGCAGAAAAAAATGTTAGTAAATTCACATTGCTCTGGACTTCTTGTTAAAAGGATTTGCTGAGGCAGATGGGGAAAAGACTGCACGTTAACCTCACAGTGCCTGCTCCACACTGGCTAGCTGGGATCCTCTGGAAGGAAAGGGGACTGCTGTTCAGAAGGACTCATAAGGCAATTTCTCCTGGGAAAGGTTACACAAGATTTGTGCAGCTGGGGAAGACAGAGAAAGCAGGAGTGGGGGAAGAGACCTCACCTTACCAGGAGGAAGAGTTGGTTTTGCTTGGGTTTTTAGATCAAAGATCAGCTGGTAAAACAGACTGGGAGCCCTTTGTCTGCCCTTGCAAACATCTTGTGCCGAGGCAAAGCCCGGATGAGATGCACAGCCATGCAGGGATGGGCCTTGGACACACTGCTTCCAGAAGGGGATGCTCCTGCAGGATGTGACTCAGATCATTCTTGTCATGCTCCCTCGGCCCCAGAAGCCATTCCCAAAGAGCTTTACAGCAGACCTCAGCTCTCTCTTTTGTTGCAGCACTATGACTTTCTCCTTTCTGCTTTCTCTTGCCCTGAAGACACTGGCTCAGCTCCTGTGGCATGTGTGCACTTGGGGAAAAGCAAGAGCCATTTGTCACTGTCAGGAGGCGTGCTGTACACAGCAGGTCAGCTCTCCCCTCCTGCTGCTCCTGCTGCAAGAGCTGCAGATCCCCAAAAGATGCAGAAGATGCACATTGCAAACAGCCATTCATCATCCAGCCCAGAGAGCTGGGAGAGCCACATCCCAGCCTGTGATGAGAGGAGAGAGCAGAGGCACAAAAAGCAAAGCAAGTGGCCGTGGATTGTGGATTCTGCTGAAAAAACAAATTGTATCCTACCTCTCTGGTCTCCAGAACAGGCCCAGTGCTGCTAAAGGTGGCCCATAATCATTAAATTATGAAAATGTAAGTTGCTGGGAGGAAATTAATACCAGGCCCGAGTGGGGAAAGGCTGCTTTCTTCTGAAGTAATTATGAAATTAAAATGTGATCTCTCCCTGGCGATTGTACAAAGGATAGGGCTGAGGTCTGGAACACAACAATCCACCAGGATTGCAGCAGAAGCAGCACAGAGGGTTTCACCAGACAAAAAAAAAGCTCCATTAAAAAAGGAGGTGGGGTGGGGAGGATGGGGGGCAGGATGACTTTTCGTGCATTACATGAATTTGGCTAAAAGGTGCAATCAAGCAGGTCAGGGAACGGGATTTGGAGACTTCCAATTACTTTTTACAAGTTGGAATCAAGCTGTTAGGAAATGCAGCTTATCTGAATAAGACTAATAATGCTAAGCTAATTAGACCCACAGGCATTAGCCAGCAGATAAATTCAGGACAGAAAGAGGGACACTGTCACTTTAAATACTGCCTTGGGATCAGTGGAAAAGCTAATGAGGAGTGTCAGTTGGGGCTGTTTTATTAGGTGGTTCTCCAGAGAATATAGCCCGAGGTTTCTGTAGCAGGGCTTCAGCACTCCATTCAATAAATCAATTTATATTAAAGGGGGGGTGCAGCTCAGGCTCCTGCTCCATAAACCATTTCTGTGGCATTTCTCAATCTGCTCAGGATACCTGAACCTGCAAAGGACACTGAGCCTGACCAGAAAGAAGATACCAGCAGCACTGGCAATGTCTGTTCAACCCAGCTTGTGCATTACCAAGCCAAACCTGTTGGTTGGCTCTCACTGGGGTATTCTGGATCACCCAGTAAGTGAGGAATGAGAGCCAGGGTTTGGTGAGCTGCAGACAAAATGAGGCATCCATCCCAAACAAAATCACACCTTGAAAAGCCAACTCGCCCCAGGGCACCAGCCTCCCTGCTTTGGAATAAATGGGGCTGGTGGGTGATACCCCGACACAGGCTGACCTCTGGGGTGGGTGGCTGAGCATATGCCACAGACCCTCCTGGCCAGACAGACAGACACACAGCTGGAGAGGGCTCCCTGGTTTCTCCCTTCACTGCTGCCCAGGGCTTCAGCCCAGGATGTTTGGTGGGTACTCCACCAGCTCAGAGTGGGTGTTTTGAGAGGTCCAAGGAAGAAGTCCACTGTTTGCATTCCAAGGAGGAGTGAAAAATTACTTTTGGAACCACCAAAGCTCCTGCCAGTAGGTAGCACCTCCTGGATGCCCTGGGTTAAGTGCAGCACTGCACAGCTCCTCCAACCCTGCTGAGGAGGCAACCCTGGAAGGAGCCCTGTGCCTATCAGAGACACACCAAGCAAGAAAACCAGTGTTTGGGAAGGTGTCAAGGATACACAGAGCAAAGTACTTCAGAATAGTTCACCTCAGATGTACCCACAAGTCAGGAAAACCTGCCCAACCATGATTTAGCTTTCCAGTACACGGTGAAAACAGAGAATACTAATTCTGAGGGTGCAGGAGCTGCTCACCTAAAAAATGATGTATTTTAAATGCCTTCAGTAGAGCAGGTTACTCATCCCAACTGAAGAAAAAGGAGAAGGGGTGGGAGAAGCAGAGGGAGAAGGGAAAGGCTGGTCTCCAAGCAGTTAAAGGCAGGCTGGGCTAGCAATGGATTGCTGGATCAGTGGTTGTCCTAATGCTGTGGGGAAACTTGGCAGCCCTGCTACCACTGTGGGCTGTTGAGACAAAGCCAGTGTGGAAACTTCACATAAAAAAAAAAAAAAAAGGAGAGAAAAAAAAGAAAAAAAAAAGGGCCAAATGCATTATGACAGACCCAAAGACAATAACCTTTTGTAATCCAAACAAGCTGGGCAAGCCAAGCCATTGTTGAGGATCTGAAAAGCTCCAGAGCACAGGAGAAGGGTAAAAATGAGTAAAAAACCCACCCCAAACATACAGCTTCTAATAAAAAAAACCCCCAGAAAGTGCCCTGAATTCTAAAATAAACCCGTTCATTTTCCTGAGGAAACATCAGAGCAGAGACTTTTATAACGTCTCACTAAAGGATGCAATAATCAGATATGAGTAGCTTCCTACCACCCCCTGCACCTCTCCACATGTACATTCAAAGGTCAACACCCAGTGAAGTCACCGAGCAAAAAGAGGTTCAGACAATTGATCTTCTGCATTGCAAGTGATGGAAGTCTGGCAGTGTTTTAGTGTATCAAGCCCTGGCCAGCCACAGCCCCATCTGATGTCTTCTAGACCAGGAATATATATGCTAATTTATTCTCCATGATATTGTCCTTAGTTAGAAACATGCAGAACAGACCATGTCCTTGGCTGCTATGTCCTGATGCACCAGTTAGATAGAGGGATGAGGGAAGAAGTAAAACCCTTGAAGTGGAAAACACCAGGCACCTCAAACCAGCACCTCTGAGGGCCCACCAAGCTGGAAATGCCATGTCTGGTCCACAGTCTCAACCATTACAATTGAGCCAGACTCTAGGATAAATGGAAACAGATTGCTTCTCCTCTGCTTAGGAGATCACTGCACACAAGCTGATGGAAAAAAGAGACTCCCTTGGGCAAACACCCTGCAAAAAGAACTGGATCCTTATTTAGAAGGGCTCTGATTTAGATAAATGTGTGGGGAGAGAGTAATTCCCTCACCATTCTATTGTCCTGAGGCAAACAAACAAAGAGGTAACTGATGCACTAGCTGCAGGATATAGAGCAGCTAAAGGATTCTGATTCTTTTATTCAGAACAAAAACCAGAGCCCCCCATTTTTCCCTTCCAGCCAGAAGTCAAAATGAACAGCAGGGAGAGGTACCCTCATCACAGTCTCCACATGCTTCTGCTTGGCACAGGCCCACCTCTTTTTGGGCCCACACTGAGGTGAATGCAGACTTGCATTTTAAGTATTTATTCTGGAGCAACTGCTTTGAGCTAGGCATGTTTGTGCTGAACTGGTGGCTTTTTTTGTTTGCATTGACCATGTTAGAATCTGTGACTGGATTAACGTGTCCTACACTTCAAGAAATTCAGAAAAATTAGCAGGAAAATGAACTTCCCCCCTGCCATATGCTAAAGTTAAGAGAGTTTACACACCAGTACTGAAAAACAATGCACTGAATCAAATTTGCCATTCCTTTGGACTTCAAACCAGGCTCTTCTACCTTACTAATTATTCTACATTTAAAGTTTTCACTCCTTTTTCTTCTTTATCCTTCTTATGCCAAAAGGTATCAGCTATACAATGACCACTGAGTAAGGTGAAGCACTATGCACAGATTCACAAGAAAGGTACAAACTTATACACTGAATTCTCTCTTAATTTTTGATCATTCCTACCCTGTTTGCATCCCAACACTCTGCTGGACTGGGAAAAAAAACAGCCAATAGCATCATCTCAGTAAGCAGAACTAAATCTGAGCTTGGCTCTCAAGTTCATTTGGAGCCTCTCGTGTGCCCTAATAGTTATTTCTCCCTCTTCATGCTCTACTTGGTATTTATCAAAACCAAACTTGATGACTCTGATGCCTGGTCATGTAAATCACTTAATTCTTCACAGTTCCTTGTGGTCCTTTTTGTTTATTAGGAAAAGAGTTGTGGTGTCTCCTTCCAATGCTGCAACTTCAACCATTCTAGCTCATGTCCTTTCCAGACCACTAATTCTCTGGGGAAATACAAACCAACCTCCACCAACCTAGAGAAACCCTCTTTGCCTTCCAACCATGAGGCAAGAACTCTTACCCTCCACTCAGGAAGTTCTAGGCCCACAGTACTTCTATAGCTTCCCCTCAAATTAGAAGTATGGGATTTTTTTTATGTCCATAGCTCCCATGCCCCCCAGCATCTCACATCTTGAAAAAGAACATCAATATCATTCAATATTACTCCAGGTAATATTTAAGTCAGATCATTATTCTGCTGGGAAAACATCACTGTATTTATGTTCTATCAAGTATGAGACAAAGCAGAAGTTGTATTTGTATGTAAACATCCAAGATTCCAAACCTCCAAGAGTTCAGACAACCCCCTCCATTCTTTCCCTTCCTGCAAGGACATTGGCTTGAGCTGCTAAACCACAAACAGCACAGAAGTGATGAGAATTTGCATATATAGGACCTTTTTGCCTCTACAGGTGACATACAGAGTCCACAACAGCACAGATTAGGGCTCCTCTAAGTGAATGGGAGTCACTTGAGAAGGAGCATCTTGAACCAACATAGAACAATGAAGACATTCAGCTGGAGACAAAAAACTCATCCTTCTTCCTGTCTTCACTTCATTAAGTCAAAGCTGCTCATTCAAGACTTTTCCTTTTGGGCTGACTCTATTCACATAGCCCCATCTCTAAAGCAAGTCCTCGAGGGTAACCCAAACCAGGGGTCATTGGCACTGGAGTGTGTGGAGGCAGCTCTCTCCTTCACAAGCATTCCTCATCATGCAAAGTCATGACAGCACACTGATCCAGATTCTATAAAAAGCTACTTCCAAGACAGGAAAGTTGTTTTTCTGCAAGATACCCTGGCATGTCTTACTCTGGCTGTCTTTGCTCCTCTTGGAATGTTCACACACTGAAAGGAAGCAAGGTCCTGGCTCTGGAGGGAGGGCAACTTATTTAAAACATTGTCTTCTAGAAGACAAACACACATCTGGAAGAAGGGAATCCCTTTCCCTTTAGCAGGCAGGTGCAGATCTCCACATTTACTGTGGTTTAACCTATCAAAAGCACATGGAAAGCAGGCATGGGTTGGGGAGAGGCTGACCCCATGCTGAGGGGGACACATTCTTACCAGCCAGTCATGTTGAAGTCCCTGTAGAGCATCCTCTTGCCAACTTCCTTGCGCTGCACCCTCCGTGGAAACTCCAGATGTGTGAACTCATTTCCCAGCAAGTGGGGCTGCATGTAAGCCTGTGGGCAGAAAACAAGCCACAGCTAGCACCCCAACATCAGCAAACAACACAGCATCTATTTGTAATGGGGTAGCTTTACCATCCCCTTTCTGCTCCCTTCCCACACACCCTTCCCTGGCTTTTTAAACACAGGAGGTGATGAGCTCTGCTTCAGCATCAGGGTGTGAATGTAGCCCAGTCCTGACACTGCCTGCTGGCTGGCAGCAGCCTGGCAGGGAGCAGCCCTCTTGCCATCAAAATCCTTCACTTTTCCCTGCTCCTCAACATCTGGGATTTCTAAAAGATGTGACACACACTGACCTTGGAGGAGTCTGCAGGGCTTTGTCAAATAGAACACACCTCCTTGTCTAAGTCAGTGAGCATAGAGAAGGGCATGAGCAAGGAATAAAGCCATTGAGTGAGCACAGACTTGGAGGGGGTGTATGGAGTGAAGCTCAATCCTTTTGACTCCCAGTTCAGTTAAGCCAACAATGCACACGATCTAATCTTAGCAGCACACTTTGTTGCTATCACAAGAAAAATGGTCCCTGCTCATGGGGAACCCACAGGTGGAGTTCCCTGCACCCCGTGACACACAGCCCTGCACACAAACACTGCCTTCTTGTTTTCTAAAATCTTCTTGCACACAGGACAGACTTTAAGGAAAGCAGTGGCAGTTTTGTGTCACGACTGCAACTGATGGGTGTTAGCATCTGAAGGCCACTTTGCTGTCCTTCCTGCTGTGCTGGGAGGCCCCTTTGCCAGAGCTGTGCCCGAGGCTGTTCTCCAGAGCTGAGCACAGCTCAGAGTGTCAGGAGGTTTTTTGTCCTCTGTGCAAACGTTTGGTTTGGGTTTATACACAGATCACCTGGAGTGATAGGCTAACCCAAAACATAATGCATTTCACCTTTCTGAAATAAACCTCACTCCTTTTTATTTAATATTGACATAAACCAGCCATTCTCACTCCCTCCCCAAAGCCACATAGTGAACAAGCTCTTCTGAAGACAGTCAAACTGGCCAGACAACTGAAAGAGTCATGTTCCTTAACCCCTCTGCTGAGAACTCCTTCTCCTTACCCAGCCAGTTAAGGCAATCAAGTCCTTCTTATCTGCAGCAGCAGTTGCTGTTAGGGCAGAGCAAAGGAGCTGGCTGTAGTTGGTGGGTTTGCTCTCATCAAAGGTGAGCAGCAGGAAGCAGTGGAAGCCCCTATTGATCTACCTGGCAGCAGGTAGCTCACAATAAAATAAGTTTAAGGGCCAAGGTTGCTCCCCCTCAGTGTGGCAGGGGTTGGATCAGGCTCAGCACACCTCACCACAGCACTAACCTCCCATTCACTTGTCCCCATTCCCAGGCATCCCTCCAGAATACACCTCAAACTAGGGTGGAGGGAGGCTGCTGTGTGCAGCCAACACAACTGGGGTCTGCTTTCAGGCACACAAGAGTGACTGATGGGTCTAGCAGTGTTAGTCCAGATGAGGTTTTCTATACTTCCAAAACTCTGGATTCTACTCTTACTAATACAACTTGATTTTTTTTATTTCTTTTCATTCCAGTTACAAAAAAATAGCTATCATCCCCCGTGATTTCTTTGATGCAGTGCTACACACTGATGGCAGAGAGGACTTTTTTGAGGGGTATTTTTTAATTCTTTCTATTCTCTGATACTGTAAACAATGAAGTCAGCCTGTGTTGACACTGCAATTCAGTCCAGTTTTAAAATGCACAGCCTATCTTGGTTAAATCCTTACAAACCTCTTGTAGCTAAACACTACTGACCCTGCCTACAAAACAAGAAGCCTTACTTAAAGCAAACAAAACTCCTCATACCTGACATCAAAAGGAAGTTATTTAACCTCCAGATGATGAGATTATTTATTAGGCTGGATCATAAGTCCAGAAGAAAAAGAAGTTACAGGTTTTTAGCATTTTTCTCCCTGCAAACAAGAATTTCCTTTATTGCAAAGGTAAAGTGATTGGGAGAGACTGCATTTCATAAAGATTTACTCAGATGGAAAGTCTGAGGTCACAAATGAAATAAGATTAATAAAGCTGGCAGAGTTACCAGTGGACTGCTAATGTTCAAATAAGATTTCTCTTCTGCAGCCAAGCCTCAGTGCTTGATTTACAATCCAGGGATCTTAACTTGATTCTAGTATTTTTGGCGTCAGTGGAACAGGGTTGGAAAAGAGCAATTTGGAAGCTTCTGGTGCCTGTGAGATGAATTCTTATGTGAAGAAACAAGCATTTTTGCTGGGTTTTAATTTTCTAGATTTTTTTACTGTTCTCTTTTTAACAGTTACTTTTGATGCTTCACTAGGAATTCTACAGAGAGAAGAATGTTCTGCTATAAAATTCATCTGTAACTTCTAGTCAGGTTTGCTGTTCTCCATTTGCTACGAGGCAGGACTCTCCTCCCTCTCTGCCCCAATCAAACTGTGCTGGGCAGCAGAACCAGAAAAGAAATAAAATACATAAATCTACAGATCTTTCAAGCAGACACCCTGAAATACCCTCAAGTGATCAAACAAGAAACAATAATGGCAAGTGTGATGAGTGACCTGAACTTCAGAGCAGAAACACCACTAAGAGAAGAGAAAATGGAATCAGAAGAGTGACTATCAAACACTTCCTCTATCTTCACCAGGCATCTTCAGACAACACTGGCATTCTGTGCTGTGGAACTGGAATATTTTCTGTTGTTTTTCTTTCAGAAGATATTACAGCTTTGCAACATAAATCTGGCATTAGCCTGCATGGTGTAGTTCTTAGTACTCTGCCATTTCATGGTGCATTTTGTGGTTGGATGGATTCCATCCAACATTTCTTGTTTCAAATGGAGCCTGCTTCAAGGAAATATTCATTTCTTTCAAAAGAACTACATCTTTGCTTCCTGGTCAGCAAAGCAAACATGAAATCAAGAGAAAACCCAACTTACACACTAGTGCATCTATTCATTAGGAGGCAGGGAATGCTGCAAAGATCTTCTTGTAGCTCAGTAAGGCCTTTTCCAGCTCCTCCAGTACACACTCCTCTGGGCCATCACTGGCACTAGCAATCTCACTGTATTCTGTTGGGTTTTCAGAACAGCACAGGCAGCACAACACATCCAGAAGGGTTTTTTACATTCCTTAGTTGTGGTTTTATGGGTATGATTAAGTGAAACAGAGGTTAAAGCTCAAGGAGGTTGGGGCAAAATGGAAGTGAGAGCCAAATCCCACAGGTGAATGTCCACGAGTGGAAAGGAAACTATGAATTGCAGGTTGGAAGGGACCTCTAGTCCAAACTCCTGCCAAAGCAGGTTTTCCTTCAAGAGGTTGCACAGGAACAGATCCAGGTAGGTTTGGAAAGCCTCCAGAGAAAGAGACTGGCCAGCCTGTTCCAGGCTCTGTCACCCTCACTGTGAAAAAGTTTTCTCTCATATTTATGTGGAACCTCCTCCGTTCCAGCTGCACCTGTTGCTCTTTGAATGACACTGAGCAGAGCCTGGCTCCATCCAGCTCATACTAGCTGAAGCACAGCTTTGTTTAAGACTAAGCTGGAGGACTCCACTTAGAGGTGCTCACCTGACCTGAACAACTCATTATCCCACAGATCTCTTCACACAAGGAAATTAGGGCCCAGAAAAGAGGATCTAAACCAACATCCCATGTGGTTGATGTACTCAATAAAGACAGAGGGAAGCTCCTTTGCCCACACTGTGCTAACAGTGTCCACTGAAGAGGGAAGCAAAGCTCCTGCAGGCTGTGGATCCATACCCTCCCATTGCCCCTGCAATAACCCTCCCACAGAGAACAGTATCTTTGCATTTACCAAGTAAAATATTAATGCTAAAATTATTAAGTGATTTTCTTCTTATTCTACAGGAGGAGCAGTGCAACGTGTTTGAACCAAAGAAACTTAGCTTTGGCTGCAAATAAGAACATAAATCCAAAGTAGGTAACTTTCAGTTAAGGGCAGCAGAAGAAAGATGTTGATGGTCCAACAGAATGACAGCAGGACCTGGGGACAAACAAGGTGAGTGAGGAGAATTACTTAGGATTTCATTAGCAAGACAGAAGCAACTTCTAGAGTGTGATGTTTATTCCAGGCTTGTAAGAAATTTGGGGTTGCCTTTTTGTTTTTTTAAACACTCCAGTAAAAACATTACTTATGGAATGTTATGTTTGAAATTATCTCTAATTTTGTTTCATGCTCTTGCTGTCTCGTGCATTTTCTTTGAACATGATACCCCTAGCCCTGGCATATTTGTTCCATATAGAATTAAAATAAACAAAGGTAAAGGAATTTTCCAAAGGAAACCAGAAATGTTTTTCAGATCAGCTGCTGTTTTCAAATATAAGCCCGAAAAGACATCAAAAGAGGAAAAAAATCCCTTGTAGGCAATGCTTTATCTTGGATTTCCTACAGAAGTGGCAGGCTCCCTAGATACTAAAGATACCTTTTATTTTAAAGGCAAACAAATTATTGTAAAAGTAACTGAACCGTAAATATTTATTAGGCCTCTTTTCCATTTGGTTCTCTGAATATTAATATTCCCAAGGCAGTATTTCCTCTGAAATACTCAGCTTCAAGCCAGCAAACCTGATTTAACAACCAAACCAACCAAACCCCACCACCAACATGACAACTGGAGAAGCATTTGCAATTTCTCTTTAAAACCTTCCACCTCTACCTTCAATTACTGGCATTTTGCCTGGTTTCAAACCACAGTGTTTGGGCCAGGTTGAAGACACCTCAAGAGCAGGGAACACCACTAGCCTTGGCCTGTCTGCCTCAAACCTGCCTTGGCTGGAGTTTCCATGTGTAAGAGGAAAAAGCAGGAGATCAGAAGCAGCACAAAAGAAATCCCTTAGCCACGTTAGGAATGATGTTCTGACAAACAGCCTGCCAACTTCAGCCAACTGATCTGACCATAAGTGAAAAACTTCAAAAGGAACAGGACTAGAGAAAAAAATCACACTCTGCCTTTTGACTTGTTTGTTGGGCATCTTATCAGCCAGTGCAGCTTGGTGCACAAAGCATCCCACGTGTCCTCAGCTGTCTCCCTGTCACTGCTACACAAAACGAGTCTTTCTTCACCTATGCTGCTCACTGATGTCACCTCTCAGTTGACTGTCTTCTCTCTGATTGAGGTGCTATTGGCTATCCTATTAGAGCAAACAAATAAAACCCTGCAATATCATGGGCACACTCATGGAAAGAGCAGTCTGTGGTATTTCATTCTGTCACACAGTAAACACTGGGATGGATTGCAATACCTCTGTGGCTTGTTAGCTCCTTGTCTGAGCTCTCATTACCCAACACCACCGAGCTGCTGAAGCTGTGCAGCTGAACAAGGTGCCCAAGCACTGCCATGCTAATCGATGGCCTCCACAGAGGCGATGAGATTCCTTCCACTGGAATTTGCAGCACCAGGCTTTTCTCTGCGTTGGCTAAAAGCCATACACGGGCAGTCAGTGGTGTTCAGTGGACAAGGGGTCCTTTAACGAGCCACAAGCAGCTCAGTGGCACGTGTCTGAACATTAAATACTCCTGGTCCTCAGGCCTCTTACCAGATACTGAAGTCGTTGGCGTTCGGTCTCTGGAGTGAATTCCGAAGACATGGGGATGACTTCTCCGTTTCGGATTATTATAGCCCTGGAATAGTAATAAACCACCATGAGTACAGGGGAAAAAATAGTAACAAATACCCAGAGAAGCACGGGGTACAGTCACACTCTTCCTCTCTTCAGTCAGAGTAAAATAAAGCCATTTCTTTTCTCCTGAAGTTGTCAGCAGAACAAGATAATCATTCCTGCCCGCATCCTTTAGGCTGGATAACGCAGTGTATTTGTATATGCCAAGTTCATTTCAGAGTTCACAACAACATCCAAGCAACAGAGGCAGCAGTTATTTCACTTGCTGTCTACAGGGTATCCTTATTAAGTGAAATGCAGACACCCAGAGGAGATGCTGCAGAATCACTGATTGTAGGACAACTCTTTGCAGGTTTTAATCCCAGTTGTGGCTGACACTGTCTGAACTGCTGGCTTCAAATGACTCATGCAAGCACTTTCCAATTATTGACTGGTCGTATGTCAAGTCAGAACATTTCTACTCCAACAGCAAATGGAAATGGCAAAGCAAATACTGCTGAACACAAATTTAACTAGTTCCCTGCCAAAAGATAACAGGTAAAGTGATGGCTGTAGATCAGCCAGGAGCTGTCACAAATACTTCTGCAGACACCAGAGAGGAATCTCCCCCATACACATGCCTGTTGCCTCTTAACAATTGAATGCAAAACAGTCTGATTCTTCCCCGAGAAGGGGGCCACTGGGTGAAACACTGTCACCAGAAGTGAGAATTTACCCAGTATTCTGCCTGCGTTCTGAAGTCATGTCCTCAAACTCACTGAATTGCATTCTTCTATCTTTCTATTTTATCTTTCTATTATTTACACAGCTCTAAGTACTGTCAAAGAGCTGGAGGAACTATGGATCATCCCAAGGATTTTGATGCCTGTTTTGGAGCTATTTCTCAACCAGCAGCAGATTAATTCAGTGTTTGGCAGCAGCAGTGTCTCCTCTTGAATTCTGACAGAATTTGGTAGAGATAAAACAAGCATCACTTAGATTCTATAGGTTTGGTTTAAAGAGTCTCCCTTCTGTGATGAGCTCACCCTGCTGATGTGATATTCATGTGCTAGCTTTCTTAGCTTGACAATTTCATTAATTTGCTGACAGTGACAGGTATTGATGGCACTGCAATGCAACCAACAAATATGGCAGACACATGAAGACTGAAAACTTAACCCCTAAATTCAAATCCCAGGCATCTGGAGAAAGCCAGCCTGGGTACAAACCAGCTTTATAAAATCAGTGGCACTGAATAACTTGTCACATCTTCTGGATATGACCTTAGACTAAAATCGTCTCCAAACAGTCATCTACTATTGCTAGTATTCAAATGGAAGGAGCATTAACAAAGAGGAAAGGAACTGTTCACATTTCTGAGATGCATGTGGCAAAGAACAGACATCTATAGGATGGTGTTACAATGGGAGAGGTGGGTAGGATCTGGTGATGAGGGGAACAGCTCTGCTTCGACAGATAACAAATTTACTGCCCCTGGATTTCCATCACTCCCTTGCAAATAATCCTTTGTAGAATTTAGAGTTTGCAAGAGCACAACCTACATACTGAAGGCTCCCACTGGCCCTTCACTGCTACGATTAAAAACAATATTGTGTGCTTGAAACAGCAATAGACCTGGTGGTTGTAACTCTATAACTTCTTAAGAGAAATTTGTGCAGAATTTTTTACCCTTTACAGGATCTGAATACTTTACAGGCTTACAAAAATGCTGGTCCCATTAAAAAGAACAGAAGTTTGATGAAAAATTTTCTTCTGGATTTCTGAGATGATCATTTAAAAAATAACTTCAGAACTCCACCAGCTCTTTTCTGCAATTACACCTTTGCTTTTATTTTTGCAATTCCTCAGGTATTTGCCTTTGAAGCAGACTCCCTTTACTCAAAGAGAGTGGACAGTTTTTGTAACCTTTTCACACGTAATTTGACTCACTTGAGTAGGCCTCTGTGTAAGGGGACAGTGGGTTTAGTGCAGAGTAAGTGCTCTGGCAGCAGTCTAGACTAGATTGATCAAAGGAGTTGGTCAGACACTAAACACATTTTACACACTAGTTTAAGAGACTCGTAAGGGATCTACTGATCTTGTGCTGGTCTGAAAGAGCTGACAGAAAAGCACACAGTGATAGAACTGCTAGGGTGTCAGGCTAATTTTCTAATTATCCTTTGCTTCCCCTTTAATCACCATTTCACAGGAAATCCACCTTTTAAAGACCACTCAGGCCAGTCTGGGGTTCACCTCTTTCTTTATGCACAGTGACACACTTCCTACACACACTGATAGCTATCCTTCTCACTTCTAGGGTTAGAATTGGGCCCTGAGGGACTCACATCATATAAAAAGCAATTCAGAGGCGAGTGGGTCAACCTTTCATGGCTCAACTTATTTTCACTAGAAATTGCAGCCACCTGGGATGAAAAGCACAACCCAGCACCAAAAAAAAAAAATAAAAATCAAGCACAAAGTCTTTGGAGGGAGGGAATTAAAGCAATGCTGTTGATACCTGATAAAAGAGAGCCTTGGTTTTATGTTTTTCATTAATGTTTTCAGCCGTTGGACCTTATTCAACTTGCAAGTTACAGCTGCTTGTAAGAGTCAAATGACTCTATCCGAGGAATTCAGACAGCTCTCGATATGAGTAACATGAGGGATGCAGAATGCACATGTCTAGGTCACCAGTCTGTCAACTGTGGTGGGCTCATTCTCCTCTCACTAGGCTCTTTACCTTTCCACACCAGTTGCTTAGCCATTTCGTGACAGAGAGGGGTATTTCTGGTGGCCCAAGTGACAAAAACCAGACACATTTCTCAGCCATCTCATCAGAGATGAGTGAGAGAGCCGGGCCTGGAAGCCACCCAGCTCTGAGGGCTTGTCCCCTGTGATGGCAGAGGTGGCAAACCAGGCCCTAATGGGGCTTGGAGACTGAACTGCCCTTGCCATGACCTCGCAGCAACAGAGCTGCCAGGCACCAGCTGAAGGCTTTTCCCACCAAGCAACCTCCAGAGCCCTGAATTCCACAGCCCAGAGTCAATAACTGCTCACAGGGAGGGAGCCTGGCTAACATGGTGGCTGACATGGTGGCCTGCAACAGCCTGGCACCCACCTTGAGAAACCATCCACACCATCTCTACACTATCTCTACACCATCCTGCAGGGCAATTCACCTGGACTTTACACCCCTAATGGACCAAGCAGCACTGAAAGACTTGTGTGTGCAACGAAGCAGTGCTCTGGATACATTTGGCTCCCTGTGCACTGTGAAGATAGGAATGTATTCTTTTATACCAGAATACAGTTGTCCATTAAACTGTCAGAAATAGCTATGTAGGAATCAAGAACAACTCTGTGAGATGTGGTGCTCAGAGAGCACCTAATTCTGCCACGTTTAATAGTGACATGTTAATTTCAGCCACATTGGAAAAACCCACCAAAGGCAGATGGATGGTTGATGTTCCTGAGGTACAAGTGTGTCAACACTAACCAAATATTCTCTGATGGCAAGGTTGCATTAGACTCATACCAACCATTAATTTATATAACCAATGAAGTAGTAATTAAAAACTGAAGGGGTTTTTGGAGGGTAGGAAATCAGGAGTTGCAGATCTTGCAGCCCCCTCAGTGCATTGCCCTCCGTCACCCACACTGAAAAAACAAACAGGAGAAACTGCTCTGAAGTCTTGTGACCACGGAGGTAATTAAGTCAGATCTTTGATCCATTCTCAAAACAAACTACAGCTTCCCCCAGTTCAGTTTTGAACCCAGACACCTACCCCACCCACACACCCAAACTACAGATCATACTTGCCCTTGTGTTTCACTAATACACGTTCTGCACAACTAAGAAAGTATGTTCATTAATTCAGAGCTGGTAAATATTCACAGAAAACAGGAATATACTGGGAAAAGAAGTCCCCACAACACAGCTGAAGTAGCCTAAAAGGGAAGAATCAAATATCTGATCTTTATCTACTTCACTGAGAATTTTCTGATCCCCAGAAGCCATTCCTTGAACAACTAAATGAAGAGCAAGGGATCTGCCAGCACCTCAGTGAGTAAGGCAGGGGCAGCAGTCACAGCAAGTCCTGCAGCAGGCTGTGTCCACTCAGTCAAACACGAGTGAAAAGAAACACCAGGAGCTCAAAAGGCTGCATATAAACCTATAGAAACTAATACATTTATCTTTTGGACTGACATAACTGCACAGATCATGGGGAACAGTTAAATGCTCTTTTGAGTATTTTGGCATTCACACAGTACCTTGAGTATATGGTTTATTTTGTACATTCAGATTCAATACTTTAAAACATTTGGTGCTCTAGTATCTAACCCCTTCTAAAACATGTGGTAAAAAAAAAAAAAAAAAAAAAAAAAGGGGTGTAAAAATTTGTCATTGTTTTTTTGCTGCTCTCATGCTCAGGATGCAGCAACAACACTGGCTTAAGGAAAATATCAATATATCAATTGTTTTTGCATTTTTAATATAGTTAAGCCAGCCACCTCTCCTTGAATCAAGCAGAGGTTGGTTTGTTTGTTTTCCATTATTTATTTCTTTTTCTTTTCTGGAGAACACATCTGCTGAGAATTGCATCCTGAGTTTATGAGAAACAAATAGGGGGAAACTCATACATTTTAGAGGAAGCTATTGTTGGTTACTTCTCATTTAATCACACAGAGAAAGAAACACTTTAGTGAACAAGGTCAAAAGTGTAATTTCACTGCTGTCACTGGTCTACTGGGATTCTGGTGCTCAAAACAAAGAGGCATCGCCTACCGTTAGGAGTATTCAGGGGACACCCAGATTCCATTACACAGGTTTTTCTTCAGCCAAAAATGATTTGAAATGCAACATTAAACCACAGATTTCTCCAGCAGAGGAGAAAAATCTGGTAAAGGTGACAAAGAGAGACCGTTTCGAGAACCCTTTTTGACAGCATATATCAATTCTGAGCCACAGGGAGGGTGCATCCACTTTGTCCAAAGGTGTTAAGCACTGTGGATTTGGTACAGATGGAGCAGAAGTGCCTGGCCTGTCTAAAGAGGTATTAGAAATGTGTCAATGGAAAAAAAAAAGGATTAAACTGACAAAAAGAATAAGGCAGGGGTTTATTACATTCAAGGGGGAACCAAGCACTAGATTTTAATTAGAAGTGTCACAAAACAGCTGAGAAGAAGAAAAAAAAAACCAACCAAACAAAAAACAACCAAAAGTAAATCCTAGAACTGTGGAATCAGTCTAGCTGGGTACTTGTTTACTATGGTAACTAAATGCATTTATTTAGAGAAGCCAAGGAAGACCAGTGTTAATGTCTGGTGAGCTTAAAACAAGTTTTCTTTATTTATCTCTTCTTAATTGCTAAGGAGTTAAAGCAGAAGTGATTCTAAAAAAACTTATAATGTTTCTCTCCTCTCTAAATGAAGCACTGAACTTACAGCCATTAGTTACACAGAACTTCTAATACATTCAGCCCTGGCACCTTGGTTTCACTTATTACAGCCTGAATTACTCTCCCTTAGTCCCACGCAGACTCATTTCTCAATGCTTCTTTAGAAACCAGGTGAACAAACACCTCACTGCACTGGCAATAACCACGGAACTATGGTGCAAAGCTTTTAAATTATTTCCTTAATTTTATGAAATAAGGCAGGCTGGGGATAGTGAAACAAACCATTCTATAACTTTTAGCTGGCATTAAAACAGGTCCCAGTGATGACATATCCATCACCATAAAACTCAGAAGTGAAAGCAGCAACCTTCAGCAACACCAATGGAAAAAACCCCCCAAACCTGGCTGCCTCCCACCTGTAATACCCAAGAGATGTTTCAAAACCACCCCGACTCCTACTCAAGTGCTACTACCAAGAAGAAAACAAACAACAAACCAAGGAAGGGGCAGAGCTGAATGAAAATTGTCCTCATTTTCCACCCACTGCCACTCAACAGTCTTGCCACCTTGTTTCTTCACATTTTCCAGTGCCAACATCAGGCTGTCTAAAGAAATTCTGTGACAGAACAGAGGCACTGGATGATTTTTCTTCCAGCTGAACAAAGGCAGTGTGTTCTTCCTGCTGGTGGCTCTCCCTGTGACAGCATTGTCCCCTCATGTACACTGTGTCTAAAGCAGGCTGCTCAGTCACATTTCTTCAGCACTTGAGGGAAATTCAGCTCCCTCAAGCCACTGAAGGGTGTGAGAACTTGCCTCAGTGAATTATTGCACAAAGGCAAGTTTAAGTTCCCATAGGGGTGTGCTTTGGCATTTCCTGAAGGAACAATGCAAAACTCTTCCCAAAATTCTGCTAAGGCCTTTTGCAGACTGTCAGCCCCCCTGCCTGTGACAAGACTCATCATCTCAGCAGCACGACCACCTGCTGCAGCAGGACACCAACCTGCCAGGTGTTCTGGGTGTTTCATTCAAGGGCCTCCTCTTACCAGCACAGAGGTAAAAAGTGCTGCAGCTCTCCCCTGGCAACAGAAGAACCTCCTCCTGCATTTGGAAAGAATCAGGGAATGAAATTTTGAAATCCAGTCCTTGCAAGAAACCCTGAAAGTCACCTTTCAGAGGTGCCTAGGAGCACATGAGCTGCTCCTGTGCAGCACACGTAGAGCTTTACATTGTTTTCACTCACCCGAGTCATTGGTATTTACATTTCTAATGCTTATTTAGTGATTCCTGGGGAGAAGGCCTCTGGGCATAATGAGGCTGCTGCGATACTCTAAAGCCTCTATTCTGGTGGTCTGGTTTTGCTAAATGAATTGTATTATTTTTAATAAAGACTCACAAATGGGCAAGTAAAAGCTGTTTCTTAAAGCAAAATAATATTCATAGATTTCCACAGAAAGGCTTGCTTCTCATCTACCCTAGCACCTGAGCCACTCAGTGTCTTCCTCCCTGCCACTAAAAATAATAAAAATCTGAATTTTTAGAATTGATCTCACATTCCACCCCATGCATTCATGTAATTACTTAGTAAGCAGCAGTTAAAGGGATTTTCCTACTCCTGGCAGCCTCCCTCTGCCCCATATATTGCACCCACTGGTGAGCAGCACTTGGCCATCACCAACACAGTAACTACATTTTTCAGTTGTTTCTGCATCACTACTCACTCTACAGTTTTAAATGGAATGCAATACTGAGCGTGTTGTTGAGAAGACACATGGCTTGGTTATTTCTGAACCCAGAAGCTGTATGCTTCTAGCTCTCAACTGCCTCTGTGATGGGCTGCAGAGCCATTCCCATAGGACCCTCCCATTATTCCCTGCTCTAGTTTAGGTCCTCAAGTGTATTGCTTGTCCAATGCAATCTACGTACAGAGTTGGCTTATTATTAGCAGTTGGCTTTATTAACAGCATTTCATTTCAGGGCTAACTGTACATTTGTTGTACTCTCCATCACTAATGGTATGGCACTGGCTATCTGTAGGCAATTCTTTTGTTTGTTTCATCAGGAAAGTAACTTTTGCTACTGAACCAGTGGTGGCTTCATATGTTTACCCCTACTCTGTCAGTGCTACTTACTCTGGTTCCAGAAGCACTAAACCAAATGTCCAGGCACAACACCCAGTAATTAACTGTGCATACTGTCCTGTTGGTTTACATCTGAACACAATGATCTCTCAGAGATGACTTTAGCTGGCAGCTAGGCAGCTGTTACAAGCCAGCTTATAGGGAATTTACAGTGATGCTGCTAGCACAGGAAAACTGCCCACCATTGCTTCCAGCATCCTTAGGATGGAGATTTGCTGCCCTCACAGGATTCATTTTGCCCAGGATGATTTCAGTGTGTTCCTCAGGGTTGCAGTGATGATCCAGCACCACGTTTCTGTGCCACGCTGAACACCACACTGCCAATTCCTCAGGCTGTGCCAGGGAAATGAACAAAGAAGTGCAGTCACGTCTCTGGCCAGCTCTGAGCCTCAGGACTGGTATCTGTGGAATCAAAAGTCTTTTTCCCTGCTGTCCAGAGTATCACATTCATCTCCTGGACAAGTTACTATGGCAACTAAACCTGGGCTTAGTAGATGAAGGCATTGCTGTGCAAGTCAGTGTTTATTTTGCCAGTAATATGACTGGGATATGGCTGACCACGTCAGATGGAAGCAGCAGGCTTTTTTTCCACCCCTGCTCTTCACTGTCTTCCCATTGAGGGAGTCAGGAATGACTTTTAGCACCTAAAGCATCACATCTACTTTGATCTCAGCTTTTCTGCTTAAATCAGCAGCAGTTGTGGGATACTTGAACAAGCTGGACTGAGAAGTAAAAGCAGATTGAAAGTGCACTCTGCTCAGTCTCCATCAGTGAACTGATACCCAAGTGCCATGCAGAAGTGACAAGGGAAGCCCTGGCTAAAAGCCCCCAGAGGAGGGCTCAAGCTGCATTGCATAGCTGCTGCTGAGACTGAAAGAGCTGGGCTAGCTACCTGGCAAACTCACAGAATTCTGAGATGAGAAAAGCTTTCCAACACAGCGAGGACTGCAGCAGACTTGAAACAGTCACCAGTCCATCCTGGGGAGCTCTCCCTGGCCCTCCTCCCACAAAACAGATGGGAGGTAGAGGTCCAAGGTGGCCAGTCTGCTTCGTGTACCTTGTAACACTGGAATGAAGAACCTGCAAGTCTCTTTGTGGGCACAGCTACAAAGGCAGAGATTAAAAAGATGGTTTTGAGCTTAATACACTGCACTGGGAGATCTGGATTCTGGTGTATTTGCTGATAGCACAAGCTGTCTCTATTAGAGGTCACAGACTTTCAATGTATTAGAAGGTACTGGTAAGAGAGTGATTAAAACTACATCTCAGAACCCTTCACCCATCTTGCCTCAGACTCTACAAGCTTTAAAGGCTACACTCAAAGCTGTTATTACAGGGAATTTTTCTTCATCAGTGTGATATTCAACAGTAAAAATAGAAAAATAGGCATCAGGGGAATTTTCCTTGCAGTGGCAGCAAACAGCTTTTTTTTTTTTTTCTGTCTGGCCTGATTAGTTAGTTTGGGTTTTGTTGGATTTGGCTTTTTCTTTCTTTTTTTTTTAAAGGCTGAAAACATACAAGAATTAAAGTGAATAGAATTCATCACTCCTGGAAACTAATACCAATGATCTGTGCCTTTCCAGTTTACTGATATTACTCGAATAGCTAAAATTCCTCTCCTTTCACATAATCTGGCACATCAGGACTTCATGGATAGATGATGTCTGTGTGGTTAGGACCAAACACTTAACATAATGTACCACTCACCAAAAATGTTTATAATGGCTTAAACACCTGCTAGATTGCCATAGACATTGCTAAGGTGTATTCCCTCCCAGGAAAAACAAGAGTTTGGAGAAGAGGCAGAATATTTGTTTTGTCTTCCACAACGTTCACTTTGTCTATGAACATTTACTGCCAAATTAATAATTTCTGCCAAGTCAGGGCTAGACATGATGTGCCAATACCCTGGAACTTGTCTTCTGCTGGACTGCTAGAAAACATTCTTCCTCTTCACTGCACTTTGAGTGCAATCACTTATTTCTGATCCAACACCTTTCCTCCACACCTCACTTAAAGTGTTTCCTGAAGTGTCTCCAAAAGCTTTACCCAGCACAAAATCCTGCAATATCTGTGGTTACTGCTATTCCTATGAATCCTGGGCACTTGCTTCTCCCTGAAAGGAGGCCAGGGAGAGGAAGAGGAGCAGAAAAGCTTTCTGCAGGCCTGCAAGTCAAGCTTCTAAGGAAAGGAAGAAGGGGAAACAGAGAGATGGGACTTGGCCATATCTCCTGAGTGTGATTAAGATACCATGCTCTTTTCCAACATTTTTGACTAGGCAGGCTCAGACTAATCCACCTACCAAGCTGCAGTCAGAGAAGGAGAATGTGTGTGGGAGAGACTCACTTCATCTTGAATTCAGCCTCTCCTTATTGCACAAAGCTGTGAGCAGACCGAGCTTAGGTTGGTTGTTCCCCTGAAACGATCAGGCAATTTTTTACTTCCAAGTTATTCCATCAAAGAATTAATAATCTACAAAGTGGATGTGCACAAAGATTAATAAAAACACACTCTGTAAGTGTTGCTTTTGCCTCTTGGGAGGCTTCTTTGGAGTATCTGTAGGCGTGAGACCACAAAGAGGCGTTGCTGAAGGGCCAGGGTGAAAAGGCCTTGCGTGTGGTTCCGAGATTTACAACTCTTTTTTTTTTTTCCCCATCTTTAGGAGGAGACAGGAAAAGAAAAGCTTTTCCAAATACTGCAGAAGCTTAGTAACCGAGTTAGCCTTTCCTCTGGAGACCTCTAAGTACTAAATATGAAGGACAGTTATTGTTGTTTATGCAGACACAGATGTAAGGAGACAGAGAGGGCGTAGGCAGCCCACTCAAGGAAAGCAGGAAAAATACAAACCAGTTAGATTAGAAGATGAGTCGTTAAGAAAAACAGAGAAATAAGAAAAAAGACAAAAAGAATAGGTTTCTTGAACAAAAAACTAAGCCAAACTCTCTCAACAATATTGATATATCAGGACATTTGGCTTCCATTCTTACACAGCATTAGTGCTTATGGTAAAAAGCACCCTGCTGGACTGCCTTAAGGAAGAGGTCAGATACCAAGAGCCACAAAAATGGGTCAGAATCATCAATTCTGACTTCTCAGAAATTCTATTTAAGCTACAGTCAGCAGACACATGGCTGTTGCCATGCCTCTCTCATTTGCTTCATAAAAGCAGATCAACCCCCCCAAATTTGACTTGCTACAATGAGAACTATGCATATTGGAGGCAGCTGACAAGCACCATGACACAGAACAGGGGAAATATAAACATAGTGAGATTCCATACAAGCAGCAAATCCAGAAAGAATTGGAAGAGTAAACAAAGTAGAATTCAATTTTCAATTCTTTTTATTACGTTGGAAGAAGTCAGGATCATAAACACACATCTGGGCACCTGAAGCACCAGTGGAGTTGCTTAACTTGCACCCACATGGAAGTGCCACAAAAAACACTTACTCAACAAGCTCCTATCATTTAATGATCCCAAATACCTTAGCATTTATTGTACACTTGCAAGAAGAAGGAAAAAAACTCCAATGTGTTATGGACATGAGGAGAGATGTTCAAGCAGAGGGTGAATATGCTCTGAAAACATAAGCATGGGAGAGCAAAAAGAAAGAGGAAAAATTAAAAAAAAACCAAAAAACAAACAGCTGATGAAGCAGAGCAAAAAAAAAATAATCCAGTAACACTGCAAGCCTGTGACACCTCTGAAACATCAGGCTCCTTGCTTTGATCCCATGTTCTGCCAATAAATCAAAAAAGCCCAAGTACCCACTTGCAGATTTAGTGAGTGTTTCAGAGCCTATGGAAAAGTCCAACCCACTTGTGTTGTTCTGCTTCTCGTGCAGTGATAAAAGCACAGCTACCCTCCATGGCTCCAAGCACAGCACAGAATGACAGTGCCTGCAGCCTCCCAGCAGCTCCTCATCCAGCCAACAGAAAAGCCAGAAGAACACTCATTCTACAGACAGTTAATATGATCATGTTGCATTTAGTCACTCTAGTAATATAGGGGAAATGTTATGTGTTTCATGAGGCTAAACAAGAATTGGGCAGTAATCAGTAAAAACATTAAGTCCCTGTTTTACTACTGCTTCATCACTGGCTATAAAACAACATTCTAATAGAGAGCATAAAACTAAAAAGAACTGAGATTAACAAGGCGTGTTATGGCAGATTAGAAGTAAAAGTCACTTTAGCAATATAAAACTGAACAATAGTATTTAAAAGAACAAGCAGAGAAGATTTATTATTCCTTATTAAAACCAATCCAAACCAAAACACAAAAAAAAAACCCAGCTATTCCAAAAGCCTGGCCTAGTTACTGCAGTGTAGATGTCAGTCTGGTAAGCAAAGCACAGTGCCTCAATGCTCACCAGAAAAGAACTATACATTGGATATCTGACTACAACTATTAGTACCTGCATTGACAACCCTCATGGACAATAAGAACCACTAAGAGGAAGAAAGAGAGAGAAACATTAGAAAAAGCTTTGGCCAATACTCAGACATTAATTTTGACTGTACAAGTAGGTGTATTTATGGCAGAGTCCAAGAATGATCAGGCAAGCCATTAGAGAAGGAAAGTGGCTCCTACCAAGTTGTTTTTCTCAGGCTCTGAATACATCACCTCATTTTTAGTAGGGTGCTGGTATCATGTGCAGTGAACGTATAATTATTATAGAACTGATTGCATCGTTAGCAGAAGTTTAATTATATCATTGACATTAGTGATGCCATAACATCAAGCTCGATAATAGTTCATAACAAAACCTACAATTAGCACAATTTTTCCTCCTTTTTACACCAACCAAAAGTGTTCAGCTTGGAGAAGCCTAATAGTCCCTACAGAAGCGAGCTAGGGCTGAACCTGAAAGGGTTGCTGGCTGGTAATTTAGTAATATGGTAATTAAAGTCCTTTCATGATGTAATTACACATCAACTACAAAAGGACAGCTGCTATACAACACTGCCAGGGTACGTGGCATGAAATGATTAGATTTGAGAAGCTTTGGTGGTTAAACTGAATACCACAGACATAAGTCTGAGGTATAGCTGGCACCGCAGAGCACATTATTATTCCAGTCTCACACTTGGCGTTTCCTCGGGTCCCATTGTGATAGTAACAGTTTGTTGCATGTACCTGGGTCCTGTGACAGCTGAAGCTGTTGAAAACCCACCTTCAAAAGCTTCTGCTCTTTGAAAGTTGCCTGGAATTAAACCATCTCACCTACTTCTAGACAGACGAAGAACAAATGAGGTTTGCCTGAACCCAAAACGTTTATTTCCACCCCTTCAGGACAAAACCTCTTCCAACAGACTCTAGACTGTGGGAAATGTAGCTTGATTTATTTGTAGGATTTTTTCCAGTGGGGGAGCAGAGAGGGGAGGAGGAGTAGGACAGAGAAGCAGCACAAATGAGTAGGTGATTCAAAGAAACTAAAGCTTGACTGAACAGCCGAGGGTTTTGGCATCCAGTTCCAACAGCAACAAGCACAAGGCCCCAGTTTGGGTGAAAAAACAAACCCTGCAGAAAAAACAATATTTTAAGTAGTTTCTGTATTGTATTTCTCACTGCCCTCACATGTACTGGTACAAACTGCAGAGCTGGCCACACAAGGCATGAGACAGCAAAAAGGAACATATTTTTCCAACTAACAGGAATTAAACTTCTTGGCTACGTGATTGGGCTCTTAAAAAATACAGGAATGCAGTGTGCACCCTGGCAGCAGAAGGATAACCTCAGAGCTGCTTTGCTACAATGTCCTTTCAGTGATGAGGAGCAACATCAGATGTTTTGCAATTGCTGGTTTTCTCCCTTTCTGAAACATGGGAAGTGGGGATTTGGTGGGAGTGAGGCTCAGATCAACTATCCACTATAAAGCTTTTCTCTAGCTATGAAAATCAAGGGGGCTTACTTGAAAGTGAAAGATTTTAGGAATCCAGAGAGCTATCCTCAGCACAGGTTACCATGAGTTCCATTTGGAAAGTATAAAACCAAACTAACTCCTTTGTATCTGGAGGGACCCTGTTGCCTGGAAGATGTGTGGAATGAGTGGAAAACATTGAGTCCTGATTCAAACAAGATCCAGCCTCACCAATGGCTCATAATTCCTACTGTTCCTGCTTTTTCTGAAGGGATGTTTTTGATGGGCCTGATGAACATTCAAAGCCTAATGAAGCTTTAACAACTTGGGCTAGTTCAAGATCACTGTCATTGAGTTTGTTCCTCAGAGGCTGCAGTGAGGCTGAGGCTGCTCTCAGGAAGCAGAGGAAGAATCCTAGGGGAACCAGAAGCAGTCAGACATTGAAGAACAAAGATCTCAACTGCCTCAAAGTAGGTCGTGAATGGCCAATTTTACACAGCACACTTAAGAGACAATAAAGCAATTTAGCCAACCTAATGGAAAAGGCTCAGCTGTCCTTCAAGTACAATAGCACAAGAAAACATGATTATTTCTAATTTAATGGCAAAAGAGCTAAAATCCAGGGCAGCTAGTGGTTCTGGTGAGTAGACAGGTAGTCTGCTCAAACTTGTTAGCATCTATCCTCTGTGACAAATGGTTTGACATCAGATGTGGAAAAGATTCCAAGATGTCACTTGTCAAGAGGAACTGGGTGAGCAATTTGCAAGATAAACAGCAAATTCAGCATTTAAGAACAAGCACCAACATGAAAAGAACAGGGACTTTATGCACAAAGGATTGATCTCACTTCCTAAACAGTGCAAAGCAGAAATAGGCAATGAACACGTTAGGTTTGAACTACAAAACATTTTTCATTTCACTGCTCTCTGTGACATGAGACATTATAAGCACAAACCTGAAACACAAAATGCAACACCACAGCAGCAATTTTAAACCATTGCCCCTTGTCCTTTCACACCCATCTCTTTTGTTTCAATGGCTCTTTAGCATCTTCCCACTTTGCAACCATCCAATCTTTCAGAAACCAGTACAGGGCCAGAAGCACCATCAGCCTCCCTGACTGCAGCCACCACTTTAACAAGATACCAAAAGCTTTTTGCATTAATTGCTGTGAGAACTGGTTCAGCAGAATCCTCCTGTGATGCTGTTTGCAACTAAGGGAACTTGACAACACCAGATTTGGGGAGTCTGGGGTGAAGAAATGGTTGGGGAGGAGACCACCACAGTTACTCACCTGCTGTCACCAGCATTTGCCACGTAAAGCTTCCCCAGCAGATACACCACCACGAGGGCTGTGCAGCCACCAGAGATGTTGTACATGGTCCTCTCTCGTTCTATTTGCAAATCCTATGGCAAAGAGATTGATACAAAGATTGATACAAGGTTTATAAAGACAGCACTGCAGTTAATGTTTTAGAAAATGAAGATTCCCCATGAATTAAGAAAGTATTTCTTCATCTACACATCCCACTGGCTGTCCTCACTGTTGCAGCTATGGCCACATGGTCATGGAGAAGAACAGAAAGTCAAGGAGTAACTATTGCTTATGATACAAAGATGTTCACAAGAAAAATTAGGACAGGAGATTTTGAAGCATCAGGCACCAAGGAGCAACGGCAGCTCTGAAGGATGCAAGGGAATTTGCTATGGAAAAAGCACAATGTAGGTGAAGATAAATATAGCTTAACCACAGGTATCTGGTGGTACAACTGGAGAGAGCTTGACACAGACAGCAAACACCCAACGAGCTCTCCAGAAGGGACACTAAGATAGTAGAGCATGTAAGTTGACACACACTCATGCCACAAGGCTGCCCTTCTGAAACACAAGGAATTGGGGGATGCTAAACTTGTTAAGGGGTCAAGGGTGGGGGGAAGCTCAGTAGAACTATTTTACTGAATTAAAAAATTAGGCATACACAGACTTTCCAGGATGAACCACATTGTTTTACTCTATGTCTCATCTCACTGCTTTTAGGAGGTCCTGAAAAGGCTTAGTTTTTATGCATGTGCAGAGGCCCAAGTTGAAGGAGATAGGTACCTACTGAAATAGCTCCTCCTGTCTTTGGCTTCCAGCTGATTCTGAGGGTAAGAAATATCTACAAAAACAGCCCTTCTGCTTAATAGAAGGGGAGAACACGAATCACATCTGTCAACAACAATCAATCAAGCACAGGAATGAAAAAAATACATAAATATATACACACATATCTGTATGTGTACACACATATACATATATAAATATAGTCCCAGGGAAGCTTGGAGGACATAAAATGCACAAGTAAATGAGCTATTTTCCTGTACTCCATATATTTTAAACAAATATATGCCAATGAATTAATTCTGCTGCCTCTTAAGTTTAGTTTGGGGTAATATAGCATATTCAGAATTACCCTCCTCTCTGTGTCCAGAATCAAACCCAATTTTTAACTGCTTTTCCCTTGTAATATTGGATTCAAGCAGAGGGCATCATTCAACGTTGCTATTGCAAGTACTGGCAGATCTTCTCAGCTAAACCCTGCCTACTTTTATGTGGTTTTTATTATGAATATATTTGTTTGCCTCTGTGTGCGCACACACACACACACACACACACACACACACACACACACACAAAGCTATCCTTCAGCCATTTTCATATTTGCACTGAGCAACAAACAGCTCCAATTGTCCATGCCTTGGGCTGTGGGATTTAGAGCTTTATTTTAGAGCTGAATTTATCTGAGGAAAAGCACCACAACAAATGCAAACCATGACAGCTGCACTAGATTGAAAACCTGCCGAGCTGGAGGAGGCTGGGAACCACGCTTTGTTCCCTACAAATTTCAGGAGGAGGTGGTGACCTGGGGCTCTGTCTTTGACCATGCTCTCATTGACCTGTGGCTCTCCTTTTTCTCTGTGACTTCCCTTGCTTTTTTATTATATATA